>VNJW01011565.1:0-65591 GCA_008042615.1 Drosophila auraria
ACTACAAGTTTTGTGCATTTACATTTTTAGCTCAAATCGGTGGGGAATCCCTTAAATAAAAGTACTTTCCTTCATACAAGTATTTAAATGTGGAACTATTTTCATTATTAAAACAATTAGGTTTGTTTCTTAATCATTGCTTTATGTAATCGTCAATCGCTGTCATTAATCATAATCGTTTATCGTTATTTTATGTAGATTTGAAATAAGAAAAGTATAACTCGATCTTCGTTTTGGCCTGCGCCCCGGGCTCTCGCTTGTTCTCACCTCGTCTTTACTCGTCTTCCTGCTCTAAATCTCGTTATCTTTACTCATCATAGTTACTCGTCATCTTTACTTATCATAAGAACGAGAAAAGACTCGTCTTCTTTACTCCTCTTCCTTACTTGTCATCGTTCTGCTCAAATTTGCACAATTTTTGGGTTAAAAGTGTAATTCGAAATAAAAAGACAATTTTTTGGAAAAATCAAAGTTAAAAATAATCATAACTAAGCCAAAACAGCCTTAATTTCAATTGGAAAGCTGTTCTGTGTTAGTTTTTAATAGATTTATAAATCTGCTTATTAAGATTCGAAATTGGATACCTTGGATAATCCATTTCAGTTTTAATATTTTAATATTAACAGTTCTTAATTAATTTATTTTTTATTGATCTACAAAGTAATAAAATCGGAAAAAAACAGCTTCAAACGAAAACTTTGAACCAGATCCCACACCCACTACAAGTTTTGTGCATTTACATTTTTAGCTCAAATCGGTGGGGAATCCCTTAAATAAAAGTACTTTCCTTCATACAAGTATTTAAATGTGGAACTATTTTCATTATTAAAACTATTAGGTTTGTTTCTTAATCATTGCTTTATGTAATCGTCAATCGCTGTCATTAATCATAATCGTTTATCGTTATTTTATGTAGATTTGAAATAAGAAAAGTATAACTCGATCTTCGTTTTGGCCTGCGCCCAGGGCTCTCGCTTGTTCTCATCTCGTCTTTACTCGTCTTCCTGCTTTAAGTCCTGTTATCTTTACTCATCATAGTTACTCGTCATAAGAACGAGAAAAGACTCGTCTTCTTTACTCCTCTTCCTTACTCGTCCTCGTTCTTCTCTAATTTTCATATTTTTTGGTTAAAAATATATTTTGAAAAAAATACAATTTTTTGGAAAAATCTAAGTTAAAAATAATCATAACTAAGCCAAAACAGCCTTAACTTCAATTGGAAAGCTGTTCTGTGTTTGTTTTTAATAGATTTATAAATCTGCTTATTAAGATTAGAAATTTTAGCAAATAAATTTTTGGTCAATTTTTGGAAAAAAGCTTTAAAAATTTTCAAAAATCGATCAAAATTTTTATCCTGATATTTTCCAATATTTTTATTTTAAATGCTTGCAAATTTAATGACAAATCGGAAAATACACGACTTTTGGCTATCACATTTTTTTTTTTTTTTTTGATATAAGAGGCTCTTAAGAAGACCTTAAATTTTCACATTTTTTGATAAAAAATATATTTCGAAAAATGAGATAATATTTTGGATAAATCTAAGACAAAAGTAATCACACCTAAGCTAAAACATCCTCAATTTCAATTCGGAAAGCTTTTATATATTATTTATTATTAAAATAATTAAGCTGTTGTCGTCTTTACTCGTCGTCTGTAATCGTCGTCTGCACTCGTCAGTTTTAAGTGACATCCGTACTCCTCTTCTTTACTTCCCTTCTTTACTTCCCTTCTTTACTCCTCTTCTTTACTTTTCGTCCTTACTCGTCATCTTACTCGTTGTGCTTACTCTTCATATTAGTTTGCCGTCTTGAGCTTCATTTGCTCGTCGCTCGCACGTCGCACGCTCGTCGCTCGCTCGTCGCTTGCTCGTCGCTCGCTCGTCGCTTGCTCGCTCGTCGCTTGCTCGGCGCTCGCTCTCTTGTCTCGATAAATATTTATGCTTATAACTTTATTTTGAGATATTGGGCTACAAGAATCATACATCCCGAGCATAAAACGCAGTACAGTGTTTACTGGGTCTCAAAGAACTCGTCGTAGGGTATGTTGTTCCACAGATGCTGCAGCATGGACTGGAAGGCCTTGGCAAGGGCCTCATTGATCTTGGGCTGGACATCGATGGCCAGGCTGTTCCACTCCTGGTTCAGCGCCATCAGGGTGCTCTCCCGCAGTTCCACGTTGTCGTTAAACAGGTTCGACATGTCGAAGTTACCGCTGAGGAGGCAGCATCAGATCAATAATTATGGTGATATTTCAGAGGAAAAGAAGACTCACCGCTTTATCTTGGTGAGGACCTTGTAGTCGGTGATGTTGAGGTATGTGTGGCCATCGGCCCGCTTCACCGGCACGGCCATGATGCGCGACTTGGCCTGCGCCTCCTTCAACTTGATGGTCATGTCGCCCTTGCTGATGATGGGCAGGATCAGCAGCTTCCCGTCCACGTCATACTTGGCCCGCACCTCCAGCTCCGGTATGTTGATGACCATGACCAGCTTGAGGGGTTTGCTGAAGCTCGGATCTCTGGTGAAGCCCTTCATGCTCGTCACAATGCCCGCGTTGGCCAGGTTCAACAGCTTGGCCTGGTTCAGCACCAGCTTGAACTGCACCGACTCCGAGTGGCCGCCGCTCTCCACGCGAATAGTGCCCAGATCGATGGGCTCCAGGCTGGACACCTGCCGCTCCGGAATGCCCTTCTTGAAGGCCCTGAGGAAGGCCTGGGCCTGGGCCACGTAGCAGGCTTCGTCCTCCACCTTGCAGCGCTTCAGGGGAGCAGCTGTCGTAAGAGGGGGAGATGTCAGAATTAAAGTCAAGCTGCGTTAAAGCCGAGTCTACTCACGGAAACCATCCTTGGCCTGGCTACTGTCGGGCATCAGGCACAGCAGACTAAGCCAGGCCAGGAGGCCAAGCGACGACGCACCGATGAACTGCATATCCGTATATCCGTCTTCTTCGCTTTCCGATGATGAACTGATGAAGTCCGACCCCAAGCCGGACTTATTTATGCATCCTCTGAACGGGAGCCAATGCGAGTTCAAGAGCGACGCCGGGTCCAGATCGGATTATTGCGCCTAAACCCGGTCGTACCAGTGTGAAGCTTTATTTAAATTATTGCCCAGTGGGAGCTCTGTCAAAAGGGGAATACCTAGTACCTAGTTCTTGAGTAGTTTTGATTCTTAAATATAAAATTAATTATATAAAATATATTTATAAATTAATTCTATAAAAATATCCCTGAAGATCTTCAGCTTATCCTTACCCCTAGCTGTTTTTATAAACTGCTTAAATAATAATTTATTTATTTATTTATAATACAGATAATACAGGTAAACTTTAAGCAAGTGTCATACCCGACTTAAAATTAAGCTCTATTCGGCTCATAAATCGAAACCAATCAAATATGAGTGAGAACTAAATCATTATCGACTTGGTTGCAATGGAGAACGGGTTTCTCTTCTCTGATCCAAGCACTTCTCTCTCTCTAGAGACATATATGTACATTTATTGGTGAATTATATAGAGAGGTAGGCTGAACTTAGAAATACATCCATTAAGGCAATATCTTACACCCAAAAAAATAAAAAAACAAGCAGCTTTGCAAGTTTAGTATAGATTTAATACTTCATAGTATTAAATTTATACTCAATAGTATAGATTTTATACTCTATAGTATTAATTGTGAATTACCGAGTATTATTTTTATTCGAACTCACATCGAATATCGATAAAAAATCGAATTTAGTGCTTTTCTGTTAATCGCGTTAGTGATTTTTCTCAAGTCTTGGTGCAGTTTAGTATTATTTTAATACTTTCTTAGTATCAAATTAATAAGCATCTTAATAAGAAAATTTTAATACTGTAAAGTATAGAAATAATGTAATCTATGTTGATTTTTTTTTTTGTGTACCTAATGTGGTAGACCCTGATGGTTGTGCAACTCGGATGTGCCCAAGAAAGCTTCCAGCAAATACGGATGAGACTCGATTCCCAGGAGATGCCCGGCTCCGGTGGGTGACCATCAGATCGAACACTAAGTGACAGTTCTAGGTCAGCATCAGAGCAACGACGAGAGTTCAATTAAACTCTTGATCTCTCCTGCCACGTCAGTGACGAGGAATATACCCTGAACAACCGGGAAAGTCAGCTAATATGAAGATTAAGCTACTTATGATGACTTTGGGGAGTCAAAAGTGAGGCAAAAACCAACCCTTAACTCGTACAACAAATGCTTATCATACTTTTCCCATTATTTCTCAGGAAACACATCGATTTAGATAAGTTAAGACTCTTTTAACCGATCCACTGGCTAGTTAGTTTGGCTAAGATATCGCCTTGCCTTTTAAGCGGGGCAATTACGACAACGAGCGCGGCTTGGGAAAGGTAAACAACTTTATTTACATTCAACGAACATGAACCAGGGGCGGGGCGGAAAGGTGAGCGACTCACTCGCGTCTCGGGGCACGTGGCGCGATGATGAATGACTCTGCCAGTGACTCTGAGTCTGGGCTAGCGACTGCAACTGCTGCCTTAGACTTTGACTGGGTCCGGGTCGGTGTTGCCCAGGTTCTTTAGTGACTGCTCGAACTCCACGGCGTCCACTTGCCGCTTGCCCAGTTCGTGTGGCGGCGGTCCGATCAGCTCCACCACCTGATCGTAGTCCAGGGTCTCCTTCTCCAGCAGAGCCTCAGCCAGCTGAAAAGAGAAGCAGGAGGAGCGGGTGAGCTTCAACAATTCATCAATTTCAATGAGCGATGACAGACATAAAGCGAATAAACTAGACAAAATACAGAAAATGCAGCGGACAGAACATAAATCGAGGTAATGTAACCAGTACCAGGTGAGATGGAGACTTAATTTCACTTAAAACGAGAGACTAGAAGGAAACCTTCCTGAAACCAATTTAGAAAGCTTCCTGGATGGGCTCCCCTTGAAGGACTCACCTTTTCCAGCTTATCCCGATTGGCGGTAAGTATGCCTTCGGTCGTCTGATAGGCGTTGGCCACCACATGGCGCGCCTCGTTGTCAATCATCGTCTCCATGGCCCGCGAGAAGGGCTTCTTGCCCCCACTGCCCATCGCCCCGCCGCTCTCCGTTTCGTCAGCGTCGCGAACGTAGATGGGACCCAGGCTTTTGCTCATGCCGAACTTCTTAATCTGCGAATACGCGATCTTAGTCACCTTCTCCAGATCGTTTTGGGCGCCCGTCGTGATCCGATTGAAGACCAGATTCTCGGCCGCCCGGCCGCCAAGAGCCATGCACATCTTGTCGAAGAGCTCCTCCTTGCTGTACAGATGCTGCTCGCTGGGCGTGTACTGAGCGAAGCCCAGGGCCAGGCTCGTGCGCGGCACAATTGTGACCTTGAGCAGGATGTCCGAGTTGGGGAGCATCCAGCCGACCAAAGCGTGTCCGGACTCGTGATAGGCAATCACCTTGCGCTCCGCCAGTGACAGGGCATGCGAACGCTTCTCAGTGCCGCCTGGAATATGGGGGAATATATTAGGCTTTGTCTCAGAAATTTCTAAGGGCACTTCGTTCACGCACCAACCAGGCGCTCCACGGCATACTCCAGGTTCTTGCTGCTGACCTCCTTCTGGGTATTGCGCGCCGCATGCAGGGCAGCCTCGTTGCAGACGTTGGCTATGTCCGCACCCGAGAAGCCCGGCGTGAGGCGCGCCAAGCGCTGCGAGTATGTGTTGGGCGGCGACTCCAGCTTCACCGACGACAGATGCTTCTCGAAGATCTCCTTGCGCTCCAGCAGGGTGGGCAGATCGATGAGTATGTGACGATCGAAGCGACCAGGTCGCAGAAGGGCCTGCCAGGGAAGGAAGCATTAGTATGTGGCCAATCTTAGGTTGGAAACCCACTCACCTTGTCGAGGATGTCCGCCCGATTCGTGCTGGCCAGCATGAGGACTCCCTCCTTGGTGGCCATGCCATCCATTTCGACCAGCAGCTGGTTGAGCGTCTGCTCCGACTCGCCGGAGCTGCCCTGGCCCATGCTCTCTGTCCCCGAGCGCTGGCGGCCGATGGCATCGATCTCGTCGATGTAAATGATGCACGGCGCCCGCTTCTTGCCCTCCTTGAACAGATCACGCACTCGGGCCGCTCCCAGGCCGCCAATCATTTCGATAAACTCGGAGCCATTCATGCTGAGGAACGGCACCTGGGCCTCGGTGGCCACCGCCTTGGCCAGCAGTGTCTTGCCGCAGCCGGGGGGCCCCAGAAGCAGGGCTCCGCGCGGCACCTTGGCTCCTAGTCGCTGGTACTTCTCCGGGGACTTCAAGTAGTCCACAAACTCCTTGACCTCCTGCTTGGCCTCACTGAGACCGGCCACGTCGCGGAAGAGCACGCCGCGGCCGCCATCGAAGGGATCCACCAGCGTGAACTTGGCGCGACCCATTTGGTTGAACGAATCCATGCTCAGCGGACTCTTGATGCTCTTCATGCGCGTGGCAATGGACATGAGGAGGGCGCAGACGAGCAGCAGCATGAGGATGCGGCCGGTGGTGTCCGTCTGGCGGTCATAGGTCACCGGCACGCCATCCTTGATGCCCAGCCGCTTCTCCACCTCGCGCAGCTTCTCCTCGAACTTGTTCGCATCGGCCACAGCCATGTGGAAAATGGTGGAGGAGACCTTCCGGCCCTTGATCACGGCTTCGTCGTGCAGGATGATGGTTACCATCTCCATGTCCGGCCGTATGATGAGCTCCTTCACCTCGCCCACGGCCAGCATGTGGTGGACGAACTCGTTCCAGGAAACGTAGCGCGTGGAGCCCTGAAAGGATTGTGGATAATGGATAAATGGATGGAGTCACGCCTCAAGGCTCTGTCAAGTCACCTCTGGTCTCTCGGAGCGCGGTGTGATCAGCAGGGAGAAGAAGGCCACGAACATGTAGATGGTGAACAGCCAGAGCACCGCCTTGGTCAGGACGGAACGCATCTTCTCATCGTTCTCGTTGCTGTTCTTGTTGGGATCCTCGCTGGCATCACCGCTGGAACTGCTGCTGGGTGTGGGTGTGGGATTGGTCGAACTGGGTGTCTCCTCGCCTGGCGATTTGCTACTTGTGTCGCCGCCTTCTGGTGCTGCAGCCGGCTTCGACTTGCTGGCTTCATCAGCCCTGGGCTTGGCCCCCTCCTTGCCCTGCGTCGGCTCTTTGCCGGAGGAGCTTAGGCAGCGCAGGTGCATCAGACGCACTTCCCGGGGCGTTAGTTGCAGCGAGCGAGCTATCACGCCCACAATCGCCTTGTACTCGGCCTGCAGCTGCTTCACCTGCCAGTTTGGAAAAGGGGAAATGGCCTTAGTTGGGGCTCTGGAGCACCTTTCTCTCACTCACCTGTCGCCGGCTGAGCTGCAGGAGCGATAGTTCCGGGCTGATGCCCTGCTTGGCCCCCTTATTGCCAGTGGCGCCACGGATGGGGGACCACTGGTGGTTGCCGCGCTGCAGCAGAACATTCCGGACATGCCGCAGGCCCTTCAACATCATTTCCAACTTGGCGGCCAGCCCCCAGCCCCACTCGAACTCGAACGCGAATACGTAACTCTGCCCAGAATACGTAACTTTGTCTCGTATATCTGACAGATCAGATAAAATTGCAAGCTTCTGTGGATTATGGGAGGTCGAGGCCCAGTTCCCTGCTCCAAGCTTTCTCTTTTTTTATTTTTTTTTTTTGTTGTGCCGGCCGCCAAAAATAAATGATTTAACTAACTAAAGAACACACGAAATTTACTTGCGGCAAACGGCTAATCATCGATATCGATAGGCATCAGCTGATTGGCCGGGCAGCAAGTCGATGATGATATCGATAGGCGGTCGCAAGCGATAGTTGATTCAAAAGACGATTTATTTTTAGTTAAAAAAAAATTGTTTATATATTTAAATATATATTTGTGTATATATCTTGGCCGGTTTAATAAGTAAAACAATTCAAAGCGCCTATTCGATTTTCGTAAATAAAAATAATAATAATAGTGCTATACAAATATTACTTCGTACTACATACATACATACATAATAATAATGTCACTGAATTGAGTAGCTAACTTGTTAAATGTTCTTCTGTTTTGTTCTGTTCTGTGTTCTGTTCATTAAATAATGGCATCTCATCTCACGACTCGCTCAGTAGTTGTTGTTCACGGGTCCGTCGAAGGGGCCCATGCTCTCGCCAAAGTCCTGCATCTCCTCCTCCATGTTGTCCTCGAACTCCTCGCCCAGGTCCTTTGACTCCGGACACTTTCGACAGCGGCTCTCGTTCACGCCGTAGTTGATACACGTGGAGCCCACGCACTCGCAGCAGCCGTCGTGGAACCATCTGTGGGGAGGAGCAGCGATTAATAAAAAAATTCCAACTTGAGTCCCTAGATCTGGTCTCTCACCTCGTACTGCTGGCACCTGTTGTTTGGCAGCTGTTGCGGCACTTGTTCCACGACACGCACTGATCCAGATAGATGACTGTGCAGTTCACGGTCACTATGTTGTCCCGCTCCTGGATCGCCTCATCCAGGTTCTTGTCATTGGTTCCTGAATGCATTTCAATTTTAAAAGAATAATGTTCAACTACAAGGCATTTGACACTTACTCAAGAAGTAATGACCGTCCTTTTCCAGCTTGGGACCCTTCAAGTACTTGTCGAAATCCACTTGAAACGTGAACACGTTCCAATTGTAGCCGAAACTGTCGCCCTCATCCGGAGTGGCAACGGCATTGAACAGCTCCGGAACTCCATCGAAATCCTCCACATGGGACTTCTTGGACAGCGAGTTGCGCGTGTCGTTCGGTTTCGGGCAGAGTTCTGTGTGAAATTATTGGGATATATATTAAAAATAAATAATAATATCTATATATTTATTCACATTGGCAGTTTCTTAACTTAAAACTGTGTAAATCCTTTTTATCCCCTCTCTTCCGTTGTTAAAACCAGATTTATTGTGCAACCGGTAATTAAAAATGATTTATTTGTATTTTTTTGTTGAAAAAAGACACGATTTTCCTTAACGAATCTCGTGTGCACATTTGTTTTGAACGTCACGCTCGATTTGTTTATAAACAACATCAATGTGGATCCAACGTAAATTGCATTTCACAAAAACTCGGTCGTGAGGATTCCAATTCTATTTATTTACATCTTCAAACACATTTTTTTCACATTTCGCATTGCCTATGACTCAAATTGGAATGGGTATTCCTTAATGTGTAAACAAATTAAGTGTTTTCATACTTTTGGTTGTCATTCTTCAATATTTAGTGGATTTTCTTGAATATTTAATACGAAAAATGTGACTAGTTTTTATTTATTTATATTTTTCAAATATAAATTTGGTGTTAACTAAAATAATAACCCCACAAAGCTAGAGAAGATTCTTAAGCATTGCAGAAGGACTCTTCAAACCCAAATTAAAATCGCTGCCTTAAGCCTCGGTGGCCCGCGAAAGGGTTAAGCCTAGGTTCGATCGCCAGCTTAAGCGCGCTATCGATAACTACATAGTTGGCACATCGCAAGCTCTCCCCCACACAGACACAGGCGCCGCACACACTTGACGGCGACGATCCATAACAACAACAACAACAAAAACAAAGCCGTTGGAAATCACATCATCACAGCGATAGAATCGCATCGCCTATTCATGCACCCTACACCACCCACCGCCCAGCACCGATGCAGCGCTGGGATATGACCTTACCCACACAGCTGCAGCACTCCTCGTAGTTCTTGCCCAGGCATTTCAGGCACTCCTTGCAGCAGGAGCAGTTTTTCAGCTCGCACTTGCAGCTCTGGGTGAGCATGCATTTGGAGACGATCGAGGCGCACACGACCTCGTTGCAGGACTCCACAGTGCCGTAAAAACAGAGGATGCCCAGGAGCACGAATGTGCCCACTGTCAGCGAGCGCCAAATTTCCATGATGATGATGTGTGTAGGTGTGAGTGGGTTCGTGTACGTGTGTATTTGGGGTAACGGTCAGGAACGGAATGGAATGCTATAGCTTTGAGTTACTCTATAGCCGCAGATGCGATGCCACTGTACTGTATATATATATTTATATGTATATATATGCGGGTTTCTGCTGTGTGCGTGTGCAATTTACAACAAATAACAATTACAGGCACACCGACACACACAAACGGCTGCTGCTGCTGCTGCTTCCAGGCATTTGATGGTTTTTTGCACTATATATAACAAATAATGGGCGAACTATGTATATATATGTATATTACAGAACGCAACGGATCAAAACAACAACAAGCGACACCACAACGAACACTAAATAGCGAGCGGATCGACGACGGATCACATGCGCCAGCAGAGGCTGCGACGTCGACGTCGACGGCAGCAGAGCAAGCGACAGCGGCCTGTCGTTGTTTTTGTTTTTGTTATTGCTAGGGCATAAACTGTCTTTTTCCAGCCAAGCTGAAGCTGCAACAACAACAATAACGGCGGCGGCTAGACGACACAAACGCACCAATACGAATACGCGAATTAAGCGCGCACACACAAACACTTTCTGGCTCAAACAGGCTGGCTCAAACGCACATACAATCACACACAAACATCGACATAGGCCAGACTTAGAAACGTAAACACGTTACGAAGCGTCAATTCGAATCGATGATGCTGACGCCGGCGCCGCTGCTTTGTTGACAATTCCGGTACGTTCGGATAGGAATCGGAATTTCAATCTGAATCTGGAAGATCGATCGGCGAGGATCGGCGGATCGGAGGCGAGCGCACGCGTACGCTAACTGAATGATCAACTAGCAACAACACAAAGTGATCGATACGTACGACACCCATGCAGATGCATATACATATATACGGCCCTAGAGATGAGCGCATCTCCAAGTCCAACATCAACTTATCATCACAAAAATAGCTAGATGTAATAGGTTTTAGTGCTATTTAGCATTTTTTGTACTAAAATTAAAATAAGCTTTAAGGGAATATTTAAAAAGGTTAGCAATCTTCAAAAATATAATAAGATTTCTAAAAGCATCTTTACTGCACAAATATATGCAAATTCTGTTTGCAATATGTGCAAATAAAATAATAAATTCAGGAGAAAGAAATATAGCTTAGGCAATTTCGGACTTTTAACCGCCAACTTACAATTTAATTAATAAAATAATAATACATTATTTTAATATAAATATCAGAAGCTTCAAGCAACTATCGGCCAAGATCACCAGCACGCTATCGTAACAATGCTCACGCGAGCTATCGCCTATCGATAACACCGCACTCAGCTGGTACACGAACAACAACACAAAAAGACATCCCGACATAAACAAAATAATGAAAAATTAAAAACTTTACGATGTTTATGTTCCGAAACTGCGCCGTTCTGCTGGTGATCGGCTCCATCTGCTGCTTTATCTTCGGCCTGTTCCACCTGTACGCGGAGGTGGAGCCAAATGCCTGTCGGATGACTTATATGTTCAGCGAGCCGATGTTTGCCGTAAGTATCCACTCAGGTTTCTCGGTGGGCAAACGCTGATTTTACGTGATTCTCAGCCCGTTGGCGTCAAGGATGCGGGCCGGTATCCGAACTACGGGCTGTACTACTACTACGAGGGTCTGCGTCAGCCGGTGGATCCGCTGAAGCGCAAAATGACAGGAGCGCCGGTGATTTTCGTGCCCGGCAACGCCGGCTCCTACAAGCAGGTCCGCTCCCTGGGCTCCGTGGCCCTGCGCAAGGCGATGTCCGACGATGCCGGCATCCGCTTGGACTACTACACCATCGACTTTGACGAGGAGCTGTCCGCCCTGTATGGCGGCTACCTCCACCGCCAGCAGAGCTACCTGAAGCTCTGCATCCGCACCATTCTCTCCATTTACGAGGATCGCGCCGAGCAGCCATCGATCGTGCTCATTGGCCACTCCATGGGCGGCAAGCTGGCGCAGTCGGTACTGGTGGACCCGGCCATTGGGCAGCACATCAACACGATTATCAGCATCTCCACGCCGCTGGATCAGCCGGTCCTGAATCTGGATGGCCAGCTGGAGACGTTCTATGCGCAGACGGACGCCGTGCTAGCCAAGCAGCGCACAGCCACGGTGCCCACGACCACGACGAATGTGTGCGACAGCCTGCATCAACGGCCGCCGAGTGTGCTGCGTATGGCCAGCCAGGAGAGCTCGGCGCGGCTGGACAATGTGCTGCTTATATCGACGGGAGGCGGCAACAGAGATCTACTGGTGCGACCCGGCCTGACCACCTCCCAGTTCAACGATCTGCACGCCATGGTAAGTCGAAGGAACTGAGGCTGAAACCTTGCCTGAAATTCATTGTTTTTCTTGTGCAGACCTCGGCCATTCCGCGGGTGAGTCTCAGCTGCGATCACCTGTCCGCCGTGTGGTGCCTGCAGTTCATGCAGGCCATCAACCGCTTCCTGTTCAGCATTGCCTACGTGCGCGAGGACCGCTCATCGGTCAACTTTGGCACCAACAAGCAGCGTAACCTGCAGTCGGCCTTGGCGCACTTTGTGGTAGGTTCCTTTCCCAGCTCCTTCCTGCCGGGAACTACGAACTAAAGCCCTATTTACCCACAGAAACCGCGCAGGCGCCAGCAGAGCTTGATGCGTCTGGGAGCCGCTGGCAATTGGCACGAGGAGCGGCGGCTGGTGATCAACAAGTACTTCACCCACGGCCTGAAGGGCATCTACTACGATCTGATTGGTCTGCAGCGCCAGGAGCGGTACAAGAAGATGGCCATCGAGGCCTTGAATGTGGAGGACGATGACTGGCTGTTTGGCTGCACAGCCGAGGAGCACAACCAGACGGGACAGCTCTACTGGTTGGTATATAGTAAGCTCCAAAGATAGTTAGAAAGTTAATCCCTCTGTTTTAACCAGCGAAAAGGCCACCTCGCTGATGCATCTCGTCCAGCGGCTGCCCAACGAGGATCGCGATCCGCGCAGCATTGCCATTTTGGATCTGCACAACCTGCGCAAGACCTACCTGCAGTGGACGCATGTGGTGGTGCGCCTGCCGCCGAGCCAACGGCGCACGGGCTACAATTTGGACATCTACGAACCCCGGGAACGGGTCATGGACATTCGCATGCCACGCTGGTACACCATAGCCCGGCTGCCGGTGATCAATGAAACGCTCCAGGGCACGCTGCATCTTAGGTTACGCATTGCCGAGATGGTGGATCCCTACCAGAGCATCCGGGTGATTGTGGAGCCGCTGCAGTGCATTAATCCGGAGTACCGGGTCACGGCCAGGCTGTGTGTGCCCTGGGCGGCGGGCTTTGAGCGCTATCAGACCTTGAAGTGAGCTAAATCCTAGGAATTTTCAGTGGAAATGCTTTGATTTATAAATTGTAATCTGCAGATCGTTGGACCAGAAGCCGCAGTTGTTCGTTAATGTGCCGACTCTGGTGCCCAGGCACTACAATACCACGCTGAACCCGGTCACCCTCGATCTGTATCTGGATCCCGTGTGTCGGTATAAGATCAGGTGAGCATCCTCTCTCTTTTACTCCTCACTCACCCCCTCTCACTCTGATTCAATGCATTTTCCCAGCTACGAGTACTCCTATGCCTCGGCCCTGTCCCGCCTGGTGCTGGAGTTCTACGGCTGGCTGCCCGCCCACCTGGTCTGCGTCCTGTTCATCGTGCTGAGGAAGCAGGTGCAGCTGTTCCACGAGGTGGGCACCTTCCGCAGCCTAAGGCCTTATGTGGGCTACCTGCAGTACACCTCGCTCTATGTGGTCACAGGTTTGTGGCGATCTCTATTATCTCTGAACGAATCCTTGATATAGATCTCTTTTCCAGCCTGTCGCCTGCTGAAGAAACTCATAATTACAAGCCGCTTCCTGCCCGAACCCGAGAACCTGGACTATAGCATCAATGTGTCCTTTGTGATCCATTGTGCGGCCATTGCCCTCTCCCTGCTGGCCACCCTGGGCACTTGGCTGGCCCTGACGCTCTATGGCAATGCCTTCTACCGCGTGGCCTTGAGGATCACACGCCTCTCGCAGGCCAGCTCCAACATCATGATCTCGATCATGACCCATTTGCCCATTACCTATGGCATTCTGACCATTGCCACGGCTGTGGGCACGTGCAGCGGCGTGGGCCTGCTCCTGGCCTTTGTCTTTTACTTCCTGATGCTGTCGAATGCGTACAAGGATTATTTGGAGGATTTCCTGTGGCAGAAGGCGGCCAATTTGGTGAGGGGAAAGCCTGCAGCGGCTCCTCTAGGTGCCCAAGATGAAGCACAAGAAGGAGAGCCGGATCAAGTAGAGGAGCAGTCAAAGGAGGAGGAAGAGCAGGGCGAGCAACCGGAGCCCTGTGTGGGCCTGCAGAACTTCTCCTTTCACGTCACCCTGCTCCTGATGCTGCTCATGCAGCTCCTAATCAATGCACCCAGCAGCTTGGCCTGGCTACGCAGCCGTCGGTGAGTTGTGGCCTAAAAGAGCTGTTGAAATATATTATTAGCAATCCCCTCTGTTCCAGTCACGGGATAGAGCTGCCAGATCCAAATCTATATGCCAGCATTGTGGTCCTGGGTTCCCTCAGCCTGCTCCTGCAACTGCGAGCTCCCCAGAAATGGTGAGTAACTCTCTGTCTCTCAACTGATTATATTCCTGTATTCAATACCTGTATCCCTGCTGCAGCTCCGGCTACTGGCTGCTGTCCATCGTGCTGTACTTCCTCGGCGGCGTCGTTCTGCTGTACTGCCAGGCGGCCATCTACAGGCTGAACTTTGTGCTGGCCGCTGCATTCGCTCTGGTGGCGCTGCACCAAAGTCTTTGGATACTTTGGCGTCGTCTGGCTGGCATCTAGTTTCATTTCTCTCCGTTCTCCTTGCGTTAATTTGTTATTTATTGCTGCTGTGCGTTAGTTAATTCAAGTTAATTCACTCCCCCCCGTCCGCGTTTTATGTAAGAGATCCAGATCCAGATGCAGAGATCGCTGCCTCATCGGGAAGTCCAAAACTGGGCGTTGCTCTCTCTCTCGCTCATTACGCACGTATTAATTGTTTTTTACGCCTGACGGCGAGCTTGCGGGCCGGCGCTTTTGGTCATCGGTTCGGGTGGCAGTCACGACGTTCAATCGCCATTTGCGTAAAATGTGTGAAAATGCCATAAGCCCCAACGCCAGCCGCCACAAACTCGGGTTTTCCTTTTGGCCACAAAAGACCAAAGACCCAACTAATGGTTGCTTTTATTTTTCTGTTTTTTTTTTTTAAGCCCATTCCGAAATTATTTACCTAATACTCCTTCTTTGCTGTTTGTTTTATTTAGATTTGTTTTTATATCTCACTTTACTTTCCCATTTTCCCAATTGGAATATAGTTGCCATAAATGTTACCCAAAAAGGAAAACGTACTATAAAGCTACAGCTCTACACATATTGATTCCGGCTCGAAGGACCAAACAAGCTCCCACAAAAGGTCAGTTGCCATAATGTTAGCCATAAAGGGCAACGTACTATAAAGCTACAGGTTCTACACAATTGTAGAAACACTCGATAAGTAATTTGACTTCCTGTGAGAGCTTGTTTGGTCCTTCGAGCCGGATCGAAATGTTAAAACGCTTACAGAATACAATTGAGGCTGGTGCCGTTTACCGTGAGGTCCCTTATACTTATACTTTGAAGTTTATGCTTTCTTTGTGATCAAGTCATTAGATAATCAACCTAATATATGCAGCTGCCACTCGATGTCGTCTGAAACTAAACCAAAGTTGTGCAAAAAGTATTTTTTACTTACTTTTACTTAGTTCCCTAAACAAACATACAGTTTTTTACGAGTCAATAATTATAATAAACAACTCTCCATGTAACTGCCCACTTTCGATTTGATGGCTTCGATTGCCGATTTGCTTCGGAGACGCCCAACTCGATTTGGATTCCTGTTTCGTGCCATCCACACCATCCACACCATCCTCACATGCTTAATGTCTCATTTAGGCGCCGTGTCGTCGCATGTGGAGATCTGGATCAGTCATGGCAACCACGCAAACTGGGTGAGGCCATTCCACCGACTACAACACCCCCGGGAATTGGACTGCGATCGGCTTGGAGTGGATGTTCAGTGGCCAAACAAGCTCTCCCGATAAGGATAGGTGCCGGTCCCCGGTCCTGTCCATTGGCATATATATGTAGATACTTCATAGACATCCATAAGCGACGTTTTTATGGGCGCCGACATCTGTCAGTCAAAATGTGACGAAATGCGATTAGTTTTTGGCATTTGTGATATAAGTTATTAGTTTTTCGCTGTCCCAACATACACATGCTAATATCGATTGCATTTCGCCTGGGTTTCGGCTCATTTAAATGGGTTAAATTCACCTCGAAAGACTTGCAATTAATTACGAGGGGCAGCCTTCGTTGAGTTGTGCAACTTGTGGCGATAAAACGCACTGGTTTTTATGCGTGAATCGTAATGATCGTAAATTATATCGGTTTATGCCTTTGCAATTAGCCAAAGTGTTTGTGGTGGTGCCATTAAGGCTTTAATTGGGCTTTTCAATTTTCTGAAATTAAGACCATTGCATGATCGTTAATAGCTTAATTTACCGAAAACCCATCCAAGCTGATGGTTTTTAAAGAGCTGAGCTTTGGAATATCATTTGATATCATTGCGTGGGTATTATACGTTAATAGCTTATTTTAGGAACTTGGGATTTCATTTTGTATAAAAATATAGCAAATAAGAAAGCTTAAGTGCACGACCACGGTATACCCGGTACTTAAAGCAGATTGCGGTAAATTAAAAGTTGGGCTTCTTCTAATATATACTTCAACTTATGGGAATCCTGCCACTAAAACTTGTATTTAAATCAAATAAATTTAAAATTAACAATTCTGCACAATTATTGAAACACTTCAGAGAGAGCTTGGGAGCTCTGGGAGAGCTTGTTTGGTCCTTTGAGCCGGATCAAAATGTTAGAACGCTTTAATTTAAATGTGTACATAACCCCATGGTAGCTTTCAACACATATATGTATGTTGCTTAGGTTTAACTGGAACAGTATCTTTATATATCTATTTGTTACTTCAATAAATATTTGCTATACAAATTTATGTTTGATTATGTTTGTTCTTCCTTTAATTTTAAGTGATAAACTTTCAAACTTATCAATAAATGCATACCTTAAGTAATCCCCTTGAACAAAACCTCACTTTGACTTTTGTTTGTTAAAATATGTTTATTGGTATATCGAGCAAAAAAAAAAACAAATACGACTGGTTAACAGGCATTCATGGCATTCTATATACACATGTGCGTATTCCTATATATAACATACAACTTTGTACAGTTTCGAGCTTATAGAGGAGGGTTATACGGGCAGTACGACTCTATACATTATTATAAGACTTGGCGACGAGGCTTGGGGGCTCGGACGGACTACTGTTGCCAGTAGGCGTTGACCAGCTGCACGGGACCCGGCTGATACTGAGGCGATGCCATCACATCCATGCTAAGGAAATGGAGAAAATATGGGGAGTCATTAAGGGATGAACTTTAGTAAAGGCAGGAAGGATCTTTCTATTTTCAAGGATTCAACTCACCGCACGGGCTCCGTGTCGCGGTAGTAACGCGGCCTGGGCGCCACATAGTTGCCCGAGGCAAAGCTGCGCGGATTGGCCACCGGGAAGCGAATGGCTGCCGCCCGTCCTCCGATCCTTGCCCGCGCCCTGGTACGGGCGGCGGCTCCGGAACGGGCCGCTGCTCCAGCTCCAGCCGCTGCTGCCGCTCCACCACCTCCAGCCGCTGCGCCTCCGAGATTATTCAGAGCGATGCCGCCGCCAATGCCCAGACCAGCCAGTCCCAGGTTGCCCAGACCACCGGGTGCTGCTCCGGGACCCGGCTGCTGCCACATGGCCGCCAGTTGGATGGGCACCAGAGCGGGCAGCGAAACGGTCACCGGAACACCGGGCGGAGGTCCTGCCGGCGCCTCGGGCTCTGGGGCCTCCGGCTCCGGCTCTGGCTCCGGCTCAGGCTCTGGCTCCTCCTCCGGCGGCGCGGCCGTAGTAGTCTCTGGCTCCGGTGTCGGCGCCGGTGTCGTGGGCCTCTCCACATTCTTCCAGGCGGCCAGCAGGGCCAGCAGCTCGTCCTTGGTCACATGCGGGCTGTGGCTGTGCGACGGTGGCGATATATGGCTGAACTCGAAGCTGGGGGCACTGCTCCAGCCATGGCCGCCGCCGCCGCTGCTCCAACCGCTGATGGGCGGACCAGGACCAAAGAGGGACCGTTGCGGCCGTGGAATCGCCACGGGGCCGGGAAAGCGAGGCGATGGCAGGTACTGGCCGCTGGCTAAGTGATCACCGATCGCCAGGATCAGCAGGAGCCCGATCCCGCTCAGGCAGTGAGTGCTACTCGGATATCTGGCCATAGTTCCTTCGACGACTCAATGGGAGCTGCTGTGCGCGATTTGTGTCTGCGCGCTGAACCGCTGGCGCGGCTTTATATACCCCAAAGCGACCATGTCGGGATGTGATCCCCGAACTCCATTCGTCGTGAATTGGGTTAACAATTGGCTCAGACTGGCTTGGAGCTGGAACTGGAACCGGACCGCTGGCCGGAAGTGTCGAGGAGTTGAGGAGTCGAGGACCACAGCTGCAGAGCTGCAGAGCACCAGAGCTGGAGAGATGCAGAGGAGCTGGGCAATCGGCATTGGCATTTGGCCAACTGGTTCAGTTCGGTTCAGTTCGTCGCAGTTCAAATGCAATCGCCGTTAGCCGTTATCCACGCATTTCGGTGTGTGCCTAGGAAGCGTGCACCATTTATGGCCGGCCATTGCATCACCCATACTCACACCGACACCGCCACCGACACCGAATCCAAATCCAAAATGATGTGAAAAGTGGAAAGTAAACGGCGAAAAGCGCGTAGAAAAAGCGGGCAGATGGAAACTGGTTATCCAGCTCCAATTCCTTGACAGCCGCAGCTGTGTAGCACAGTGTTTATGTTGTCCCAACGCAGCGAGTTGCGCGTTTTAATGGCCAAAATCTATGCCAACTGCTTATAATTTAAGTTGAGCGAAAATCGCATTTCATTAATAACAAAAATGTAATAAATTGTGAGCTCAAAGGAAAAGAGGACACACAATGCGTATGCGTGATGGGATTAGTAATCAATTACAACATTTTATGGCTTTTATGGCCCCGACTCCAATCCATTAATATATTGTATAGTATAGCTTATAAAATCAACAAGGAAATTCATTAGCTTAAACTTTAAGAAAATAAATTCATGCAGAGGCAACACTGCGTATGCGTGATAGCAGATTTTGAGTAACACCAGGTGGCAACTTTAAGCGGCAAGCGATCAGAACAAGTTGGCAGCCCGGCCTGATATCTGGCATCTGTGTTAAGAAATAATAGTTCGATTCAAGCGAAAAAGGTCAAAAACTAATTAAAATACCTAAAGCTCCGAACAGATACAATTGCTAAAAAATACCTTATCCACTTCCACTTTCAAGAGCAAACTAAACCCCTCAGATGCATGATTAAATATAAATTAAAATAAAGAAAATGTTTAAAAATAAAGAAAACGTATGTGGTGCTATCGAAACTTTCCACTTAATAATCAAAGAAATAAAGGGCAAGTACCTAAAACACCGAACAGATACAATACTAAAATGTACCTTATCGACAAGCCTCTTGATGAAATTTTTATACCCAAAGACGGCAAGCCTCATGATGAAATCGACAAGTGTATACATATGGAAAATTACAATAATATTCTGCATTATTTAAATAAGATAAGATGCAGGATAAAATCAAATCCAAAACCTTTAAGAAAGTCAACCATTAAACAATTAAGATATGATGCAGGAATATATAAAAACCAAAATAAAGAAAATGTTTTAAAATAAAGAAAACGTATGTGGTGCTTTTGAAACTTTCCGCCTAACAAACAAATAAATAAATGGGGCAAGTACCTAAAACTCCGAACAGATGCAATACTAAAAATGTATCGGTAAGCCTCTTGATGAAATTTCTATACCCAAAGACGGCAAGCCACATGATGAAATCGACAAGTGTATACATATGGAAAAACACAACGATATTCTGCATTATTTAATTAAGATAAGATGCAGGATAAAATTAAATATAAAATCCACAATGATATTTTGCATTATTTCATTAGGATACGATGCAGGATAAAATAAAAATCAAAATATAGAAAATGTTTAAAAATAAAGAAAACGTATGTGGTGCTTTGAAACTTTCCACATAATAAACAAATAAATAAATTCAACGAACGCTACGCCTAGTTTTTAGGTCCTTAGGTCGCCAATCAAAAATCCACAATGATATTTTGCATTATTTCGATAAGATACGATGCAGGATAATATAAAAACCAAAATAAAGAAAAAGTTTAAAAATAAAGAAAATGTATGTGGTGCTTTCGAAACTTTCCACTTAATAAAGAAATAAATAAATTCATCGAACGTTACGCCTCACTAAGCTACGTCCTTAGGCAGCAATGAAAGATGTTAAAAAATGTAACAAAAAAATAAATAATGAAAGAAATTAATTCGACTTCACAGCTGGACTTCCCAGCAGCAACTGAATGCAAGCCGTCGACGACGAATCCAGGAGAGTCACAAATGTCAAGGAGGTGTGACACTTGAGTCGAAGCCTGGTAGTCCTTTAACAAATGTTCGAATTGTTGCCTTTCCATCTTCCATATTCTGGAAAATCTGAGAAGGTCACATTTTCAGGGAATTTCTTCTTTAAGTTTTAAAGAGTTTTAGAAAAGAACTAAATTTTGCCAGTTCGAATTGTATTTTTAAATAAAAAATTTTATATTCTTTAATTTTTTAAATTCATCGCCCTGGCGCCCATCGATAGGCGCCTGCGCAGCTGTGAAATATCGATAGAACAGAATGGCGCAAGAAAGAACTCTCCGTGAGTATCGATATGTTTTCTCTCCAAACCCAGCTTGGCAATCGGAATCGCGATCGTGTGCAGAAGAGTACGGAGACGAGATCCAAACGAAATCGCGAGCGAAGAAGTTGTCCGAGGAGACTCACTTTTTCCCCGTTCCCATTCCCGTTCCGTTATATTGTTGTTATTATTGCCGTTAATTGCCAAAGAAAATACGAAATACGAGCTGCGTGATCAAAGATCTACCTCGTCCCCCTATCATACAGTGTGTCACTGCCAACGTTAAGAGAAACAAAAACAAAAACAAAAGCCACAAAGTCATCAGTAGAAGGCCAGAATCGGTTGACTTAATATTTGTATTTATTTTTGCATTTTTTTCCTGTTGTCTTGCCCAAATATCGGTGTTTGTTAATTCGAAACGAGTGCTGTGCGCCAAACAAAATGCAATTTAAAAGCGTTTAGGGAGCGAAGAGTACAAAATAAAAAGCGGAAACACACAAACGCACACAGAAACGAGTTCAGGTGAGTGCTAGCAATGCCAGAATCTGGCCTGGCCAAATGGCAGTCGGCCAGTTTTGTTAACAATTTGAGTTAAGACAATTGTGCGGGTTTTTGATGTTGTTGTTATTGTTGTTGCATTTGGTCCACACGCACACACATGCACGCACGCGCAGAACTGCATTGGTATGAGTGTAACAAAACGATAAAGGAACGGCTGTTTCTCCCTACTCGCTCTGCCGCATCCGAAATCCCGATTCCCACCCTCTCTCAACAACAAAAAAATCAGCAAAGATGATAAGGGGAGGGGACGAAAATTAGTGCCATAAAGAGATGGAGAGAAGGGAGCAGGCTAATGCAATACACCGGGAGAAAACCCTAGCTGTATTTACCTATATCAGAGATAGCAGAATCAGAAAAAACTTTTTTTAATCCTAGAAAATTACTTGTTTGTAATGATATCTGTTAGCAATTTTAAATGTTTTCCTCATTAGCAATTCAATGCACTTGGCAATTTGG
Source organism: Drosophila auraria (assembly GCA_008042615.1). Classification (NCBI taxonomy): domain Eukaryota; kingdom Metazoa; phylum Arthropoda; class Insecta; order Diptera; family Drosophilidae; genus Drosophila; species Drosophila auraria. The sequence continues at coordinate 21,865 of VNJW01011565.1, forward strand.
AACATACAATTTTTTTCTCTCTGCAACTTTACATTCTTGGCCTCTAATAATCCCCTCATCTGTCCAAGCAAAGTCTTTTGTTTTTATTTACACAGATTTTTTGATTCTGCTGCTTCCGATGCGCCATCTCTTTTCCTCCCGCCTCTGTCCAAACGTCAGCTGCATGAATCATCCCATTTCCCCGTTGCCCCATCTCCGTCTCGCCCAACAACAGTTGGTAGCAGCAGCAGCAGCGGCGACTCATTCAACTCAAGTCTCAGAGAAAAAAAAACCCAGCTCCAAAACGTTCCAATACACATGTGCATTATTTACATATGTATACATTCATACATACGCTATCGATAAACTTATTCGGGATTTAAAGCTGCTACTTAGCTTTCGATTAGTCAGCAAAGTGCAACGAAAGCGGGAAATATTTCTGGTACAATGACACGGAAAATAAAAGCAAATATGGGGCAGAAGAGCTGAAAATACAAAAAAGAACCATCTACAAAGTTTATGTATTTAAGGTTTTTGAGAACTTTTTTACAGGAGTATAAAAACCAAATCTACACATCGGCTGCATTAAAAGCCGCATTCTTACACCCTCGTCTCTATGTCAAATATTATTTTAAAAGCTTAACATGGAGATATTTAATATATAATCTATCACGTTAATTCTCACGCGACGCGTAAGTCACCCACAGATAAGACGACACACATTTTCTTCTCTCTGTGGGAAATAATTATTTGCATACGATTTTCTCCCGCTCCCCCACTCACAAAACACACATTTATTGATTGATTATATTTAAGCTTCGTTCCGCTGCTTGTCTTGGATTTTTCGTGTGGGGCTTCCAAGGAATTCCTCCTCCGGCGGTGGGAAACCAAGGCTGATAAGACTTCGATGTTAATATATGTACAGTACATACACTGTTATGTGCTTAGCTGTGTGTACATAATGTGCGTATTTTCGAGGGGAGCGAGAAATGGAGGAAGAAGAGGGGTGGTGCGATCCATCCACCATCCCAGCGGAAAGTGGGGAGCGTTATCTCTGATATCTGTGCCATCATCATTGCCAACTGTTGAGCTGAGGGGCACTCCTCCCACACTCGGGGTCAGCTGATTAGCTCTGGAAATACACAATTGCAGATCCAGTGAGTTTGTAGAAATATATAATCATAAGAAGCTAATTCATTTTCTCCTAATTTGCAATTATTATTCAGAGAAACAGTTTAAACATAAAGGAAATATCGTATTTATTTTTTTTACTATTCTATTTGTATAAAATAACATACCTTATAAACTTAAAGTATTCAAAGTTTAAGATCGATGGCTCTTGAACTGGAAATCTTTACATAATATTTTCTGTGTATTCAATCTTTATATTTAAGTCCCTGTAAAAGCTGATAACACATGATGTTTGTCCCTATTATTTCCACCGCTGCTGTGAGAGCACGCATTGTGTACGGGAATGGAACGACTCGGGATTGTTCTCAATATTGGATGCCAGAGCATGTTGTAGGGATGGGGGATGGCATGGCATGGTTGGTGTGGGATGCATATTCAGATTCCCAGTTGCGGGCTGTTTTGCTCTGCTGCTCCCCTGTCCGAAAGCCGAAAAGGAAAGAACTGAAACAACAAGAGCTGCGGAGCTCTGAAAACAAACACACATGTTGATCATGCATGAAAGCGAACCGCTGTCCCCACTTATCACCCCCTCCTCGGGGCTTCCAAATGGGTTCCATGTACGTAGCACCCCTTCTTCTTCTGGGGCTCTGGCTGTGTTCCCTTTCCCAGCATTCCCCGAAGAGCAGCACGCACCGGAAACATCGTTAAATGCGTAACAAGGCGCTTTTTAATTTAACCGAACCAAATAGAAATCATTAAATAAATGGAATTGTGTGCATATGCATAACAGTTGGACACCAGAGCGCTATCTGCAGCCAAAACTGAGAGAGTGACGAAGCGCGGCTTAATTGAAAGTGTCATTGATTCAATACGCGCAGCCTATGATGGTCGGTTCTTGTTTTTACTGGGGAAACGGAAAGTCGGAAAAACTAAAACCAAAAACCAAAACGGGTGTAACACAGCAGTGGACATGGAAATATAAATGGAAATGGAAGCGGGAGCCATTTGATTGCATTTGGGTCGCAAGACTCTGTGGCTGTCGCTTTCGCCGCTTATCAACTCGAAAAGAAAGGAAAATGAAAATTTAATTGGTCGTAAAAAAGTGCATTAATGTTCAAGACGCTGATAGCTCCTTGCAGTGCCTGTTCGCAACGATAACAATTACAAATTCCAAGAGCGCGCCTTTAGCTGCCAGTGAGATTCCGAAAAAGAAGACTGTTTCGAAACCCAGAACATACAGGCATGTGTAAGCCCTCAAAAAGATAAGGAATTGTCTTCAAAAACTCACTGACAGCAAATCGAATCAATTTTCTATTTCAAAATCCGAAATAAGATAGAAACAAGGATGACAATCGGTTCTGGTTATCGAACTGTGACTGCAATCGCATGATTTACAAGTGGTTATCGTCTTCGAAAACTCACTGACAGCATATCGAATAAGTAGTGATTCGATTCACTTATTTACTTCACTTACTTACTTCGAAATCCAAAGCAACTCACATACAGGGGCGTCAATCGAATTTGGCTATCGAATTGCGACTGCAATCACTTGATTTACAAGTGGTTATCGTCCTCCAAAACTCTGTGACAGCATATCGAATCAATTATTTAATTCATAATCCAAAACAAGCCACAAACAAGGGCGAAAATCGGGTTTGGTTATCGAATTGCGGCTGCAATTGCATGATTTACAAGTGGTTATCGTCTTCAAACACTCACTGACAGTATATCGAATAAGTAGTGATTCGATTCACTCATTTACTTCACTTACTTATTTCGAAATCCAAAGCAACTCACATACAGGGGCGTCAATCGGTTTTGGCTATCGAAATGCGACTTCAATCACTGGATTTACAAGTGGTTATCATCCTCCAAAACTCTGTGACAGCATATCGAATCAATTATTTAATTCATAATCCAAAACAACCCACAAACAAGGGCGAAAATCGGGTTTGGTTATCGAATTGCGGCTGCAATTGCATGATTTGCATGTGTTAATCACTTTAATCGAATTATGCCATGTGTGTATCGAAACGCGTTTTCCTTGCAAAAAAATAAAAAGTGAACACTTTTCTGCCATACCGAATACCGAATCGTATTAAGTTATGAAGTGTTCAGGTTTTATTCAAAATGCATGGCAGGTTTTATCAAAAGTTAATCATCAAACACGGTAGTAATCTTTATGAAATTTGTTAATGGCCTTTCTCGCATGTTAGTGCTAAGATTAAGGAAACCAATGTTTGTCCAGTAGCTCAACTCCCTCACTCTGTAATCCAAATTTCCCGACAAGTTTTAAATTGTATAAGCTTTTCCGCTTGGCTTTTCGAGAATTTAGCTGGATGGAATTTTGTTTTCACAAGTGCATTTATTCACACTAGCTCGTATATATTTAATTATTTATTAAAGCAGCATTCAATACTCGGAATCTTAATCGTTTCATTCGTTTTCCGATAGCCTCGTCTTAATGTTGTTCTTTAATTAAAAGAAACTGCCTAGCTACACAGTACGTGACTAAGAAGGAAGACCATTTAAATGCAAAAGCAATACGTAGATTTATTATTAAAAAGAAAGCAGCGGAGACTGGTCGGCAATCTGTCGACACGCTTGTGAGTCATCAGTGAACTTACCTGATTCTCACAGTTGCCGGTTTTTTTATTTGCTATAATATATATGACTCCTGTAACAAATTAATGCGGAATTGTGGTTTGTTGTTTAGTTTTTAATTCAATTGTGCAACCTTAAAGCCTTGGAGATAACTAACGATAATAGTATTCAGCTGTGTGATTCGGCAACGACTCCTTAATTAAAAGGTACAAGCTCCTTTCAGGCTCCCGTCCCCGCTGACATTGATCTCCTTCTGAATCCTGATTTGATAATAAATAATCTCGTTGCCCATCAATCACACAGTCAGCGGTCATTTGATATATGTCATGCTGCTATCCAAAGCCCACAGGCAAAGCCGTTCGCCTTGCTCGACTGATGAGGAAATTGGAGGAAATTGAATACTAAAAACTAAAAATGTCGAGAAGAAAAATTCGTACAAATGTGATTTGAAATCGTGGGGAAACCGGATCGGATTGGATCGGATCCAATCAGTACCGATGACCAGTTTAATGGCCGAGAGTCGAGAGCCGAGAGCCCGATCTTATAACGAAAATCAGTCCGCATAAATCAAATGTCTCGGATGCGATATCTGGTCGGTGGGAGTATGCAGACTTCCTTGCTAATCCCCGGTTACAGGATCGCACTGGATCGGGTTTTTGCCCCAGCTCTCCTCGAGTGGAGCAAACTGGGCTATATTGCATCCGCAAAGCGGCAATTAATTAAATGTTTCAAGTCGTCTCACGTATTTGTTTACGTCTATTCATTCATTCAGAGATATTCACGCGACGCAAACTTGATTTTTAGTGATTATATAGCATTTCCTTTTCGAGTACACACGGAGAAATGCACTGGGAATAGGGTCATTAAGATCATCATGTTTGGTTGTTGGTTACTTTAAACATTTTCCGAATTATTCAAGATATTCCCAATGAATGTGATCGTAAATGTACCCGAAATAATGTTCAATTAATTACAAAAAGCTAATCATTAATGTGTAAACAAAGCTCCGGGCTTCCTAATTGGATCAATAATATATATTAATTTGTGTACGCATCCGGTTATCTAATCTTCAAAAGGGAGGCCCACCAGATTATCAGAAATTATGCGGGCTTAAATAATGCACTTTTGATGAGTCAAACCTTATGTGACCTAAAAAGTATTGCTAAAAAAGTATACAACCTTTCAATTTAGGAAAAGTAAACGTAAAAAATAACAAAAAATAGCGAACTTATAATCAGGGATAAGTCCGCTTTTAACCCTTGCTAATGCTGCCTTTTCGATTCGTTTGTCTACCCCCCAGAATGGACATGGACTTGGACATGATGAACAGTCACCTGGACACGACGGACATGCAGATGGATGCCCCAGCGGCCACGCAGTCGATCTACCCGCATTCGGCGACATTGTTCGCCGCAATTAGTGCCTGCGTCTTTGTGACGATCGGTGTGCTGGGTGAGTAATCCTCCTCCGAGTCCCCTGCTGACTGCTAACCTGCTTGGTCCGATTCGGCTCGCAGGTAACCTGATCACCCTGCTGGCGCTGCTCAAGAGCCCCACGATACGGGAGCATGCCACCACCGCCTTTGTCATCTCGCTGAGCATCTCGGACCTGCTCTTCTGCTCCTTCAGCCTGCCGCTGACAGCAGTGCGATTCTTCCAGGAGGTGAGTCACACTTGAATTAGCTGGACATCATAGTTTATAATAATATTTCCTTACCCAAACCAGAGCTGGACATTTGGCACGACATTGTGCAAGATCTTTCCCGTGATCTTCTACGGCAACGTGGCTGTTTCACTGCTCAGCATGGTGGGCATCACCCTGAACAGGTAAGCCCTGTCCCTTACCCATACTCAGATCAACTAATCCTCAGCATGGAAACCTAATCCCTGGGACAGATATATACTCATCGCTTGCCACAGCCGCTACGCGCAGATATACAAGCCCAAGTTCATAACGCTCCAGCTGCTGTTCGTGTGGGCTGTTTCCTTTCTGCTGCTGGTGAGTTTTCAACAAGAAATACCTATAGAAAAGCCACTAATGATATTAATCCTGCAGCTGCCACCCATTCTCGGCATTTGGGGTGAGATGGGACTGGACGAGGCCACCTTCTCCTGCACGATCCTCAAGAAGGAGGGGCGATCGATCAAGAAGACCCTCTTCCTGATCGGCTTCCTGCTGCCCTGCCTGGTGATCATCGTCTCGTACTCCTGCATCTACATAACGGTTCTGCATCAGAAGAAGAAGATTCGCAGCCATGATAACTTTCAGATCGGAGCGAATGCGGCGGGCAAGGGATCCTCGGCCGGCGGCAGCTCCTATGTGACCACAACCTGTACGAGAAAGGCGCGCGAAGACAACCGACTGACCGTCATGATGGTCACCATCTTCCTGTGCTTCCTCATCTGCTTCCTGCCGCTGATGCTGGCCAATGTGGTGGACGACGAGCGAAAGACCTCGTATCCCTGGCTGCATATAATCGCCTCGGTGATGGCTTGGGCCTCCAGCGTCATCAATCCGATCATCTATGCGGCCAGCAATCGCAACTACAGGTAGTGATCGTTATTCGAGCTCCCTAACTTATTAATTTTAATGCCTTAATGTCCTACAGAGTGGCCTACTTCAAGATCTTTGCGCTGCTCAAGTTCTGGGGCCAGCCTCTGTCGCCGATGGCAAGTAGAAACTATCACCAAAGCAAGAACTCCAAGGAGCTGTCGGGCGTCGTCCGCAGCACGCCGCTCTTCCACGCTGTGCAGAAGAATAGTATTAACCAAATGTGCCAAACATATTCAGTATGAGATCGAATCGGAATCGATATCGCAGTCGAGTCTTTTGCGTTAAGAGCTTGTAATTCATATATCAACTATAATTAATTATTACCGTTTAATTTATAAACCTATACATCGATGTATGGCTGCGCTTACATCAAAGACAATCGAAATAATAAATATATATACGTAGACCAATTGAGAAATGAGCGGATCTTTAAATTCTAGTTGAATTTGTTAATGTTAAAAGCGGTTTATACATTAATTAATAACTCTGCTAGCATACATATATGAGTCCCTGATAATACCTATCCCTCATAATTCCTTGCCTAATTAAGGAACTCATTTAAAAATGTTAGTAATCTATGATGTTGCCTATTAGGTTTCTTCCAATTGAGAAGTGATAAATAAAGGGTGTCTGCCATATACTATAATATAAAACAAGTGCAGATCCATTTGCTAATAGGAATAGTTGTCATCTTTAGAAAGATGCAAGAGATCAGCAGGGTTTCTCAAGAGGATTTAAGAGAAACCATTGACCTTATCCACATGACAACTACAGGCGCTAGCACATTTTGTTTGGCAATCAATATTTATTCAACTTTTGCCCACATTTCGGCGCCCAAAATCATTATGAAGGCAAGATACTTTTCTAGTTATTTTAACTAAATAAATGCGCCATTATTCTGTGATCAGAACTTATTTCAATGGATCCACGTGACGAAACACTCGCGCTTCTCTTCTTCACAGACAAAAAAAATAGTAACAACAGCACACAGTTTTTAGTTTCACTTTAAAAAAAAGGTTTTATTTCTTTTCTTCATCTATTTTTCTTTCGCTGGAGAACCTTAACGCACACTATTCAGACAACCGATCGACCACGATCCACGATCTTAGGCCTTGACGGCGAACTTCCGCTGGGGGAAGACGGAGCGCTTGCGGATCTCCTTCAGGGTCTTGCGGTTGGCGTCGCGCGGAGACAGAGCCTTGCGCATGGCGCGGGTCTTCTTCTTGCGCAGATCCAGGGGCTTGTACTTCTTGTTCTTGAACACCTTGCGCAGATTCTCCTTCTGCTTCTGGTGCATCACGATGTAGACGCGAGCGATGGCCTTGCGGACAACGCGGCTATAAACATAAACAGCAAAGGGTATGGATTAGCTTGGTCTGCCGGGAACGGGAGCATCGGCATATACTTACATCTTGGAGAGCTTGGAGGGAGCGCCGCCGGTAACCTTGGCCACGCGCAGGCTAAGCAGCTCGTTCTTGAGCTCATCCAATTGCTTGGTGAGCTCCTTCTTGTCCTTCGTCCTCAGCTCGGAGCACTTAACCTTCACCTGGTCGACAACACAAACAATACAAAAAACAAATCATTAATAATCTTCATATTTTCGGTTGGCACACAAAAAAATAGCATTTCCATCGCGTTGGGCACTCATTGGGCTATGCATTTTTCGCTTCTGCCGGCCATTTCGTGCACGGATGTCACTTATTTTTGTAAATTAGTTTTCGCACAAAAAACACCAACCATTTTCTCGCTGGTCACGTCAAAAAAGAAAGAGCTAGTTGATGTTCCGTGTGGCCGGAGGTGTTTGGTGTTGGTGTTGCCAGATGGCAAAAATATAAAAATCCTAAAAGTGGTCACACTAAAGTTTATTTGTTGGCAACTCTAGCGCGTTATTCAAAAACTTTATGGAATTTAATATAAATGCAAGGGTTATTTTCAATTTATTTATTATTAACTTAAAATTTATGAAGATGTCCATTTTTTAATCTCCAAATTGCTATGCTTTGTTTTCTTCTGCGAGTTTGTGTTGCCAAATAACAGAGTTGCCCTGCCACAGAAAACTCCAGTGTTAACAATTCAAAAAGGGTGCTAAAAAATTAAAAGCAATTGTTTTGGCCCAAAATCGACGACTCAACGATTAAAAATGAATTATATAAGCATAAATATAGATGAAATTAATTTAAAAACTACGCTGCGAAAACACTCAAAAATCAGTTGGGGGCCTTTCTCGATTCTATCGCTCTGGCTGGCCCCCAAGACTATGCTATCGTTATCGGGCCCCCGATGCATTAATAGCCTCCACTGTTTTGGGTTTTTTCATTACCCGCTGCCCGCGTCTTTAACTCGGTTGTGTGCGATTCTCTGTCTGCTCCTCGTCCAAGTCCAAGAGCCCAATCCTTGCGAGAATGTCGAAGCCTAGCTACAAAGTTGGTGAGTTATAAATAAGTCTGGACCTGGACTCGGCAACCGGCAACAGGCGGCAAACAGATGTATGGCCCGGCGCGCACATGTTTCTGAGGTTAAACGTGCGGCGAGGAGAGCACGTTGTTGCTGGGTCAAGCCAAAAGAGGCATAAATCAAGCACAGGAAGCTTATCTGACCCTCTCCTCTCTCTCCTTCCTCTCCCCTCTGTTCCCGCCGCCAGCCGATATCAGTCTGGCTGAATGGGGACGCAAGGCGATCATCATTGCGGAGAACGAGATGCCCGGTCTGATGGCTGTCCGGCGCAAGTACGGACCCTCCAAGATCCTGAAGGGCGCTCGCATCACCGGCTGCCTGCACATGACCGTCCAGACGGCGGTCCTCATCGAAACCCTCGTTGAATTGGGCGCTCAGGTGGGTTTTCAGTCATACCAAGATCACACTAAATGCCAAAAATCTAAAAAAGTCGATAAAGCCACAGCTATGATCACACTAATAGCACCCTAATCAGAACAAAAGATATTATTAAATGGTGTCATACCCCATTCGTAAAAATCATTAGGTTTGCTGATTAGAATTTAGAAATTAAAAAAATATACCCATAACCGTAATTTAAATAATATCATAAAATAACTCATTTAATTCCCATTCAAAAATATATTATTATGCTCGAAAAAAAGTCTGAAAGTCTAAATTAAAAAAATATTTACAGTAGTTTTCTTCGAGTATGCCTTAAAAACATGAAGAGCAAATTTTATTAATCTTCCACAAACTTAAGGTCTTTTATAGATTTACAAATATTTTCTCAAATATTTTATTTTTATGAAGTTTTATTTTATTTTTGAAGTCAGTAAATTCCATTCGGAAAATTCAAATTTTATTTCAAGATCAGAACCATAATTACAAAATTTCATCTAAGAAAAATGTAAAACCCATTTTAGAAACAGATTTTGCCATCTTAAAACCCCATTAAAAAGGAGTATAATATATGTTACCCTTAGTAAATTATACAATATATAAATATCCAGGGTATAGGAAATATTATGGCACATAGATTTTACTGATAGCACTAAAAATAGCTTAAAACTTACCATCTGTGTCCAAGGGCTGTGCTGTGCCCTTATCATCTTTTGTTTACGCACCGATTTGAATAACAAAACTTTCGTTTTGGCGGGGGGCAAGTTCAAGGCGCCCGAGATAAGACTTCCCGATTTAACCTCCAGGTTATTTCCTATGACGCAGCATGTTTTGTTATTTTTTAGATCCTCGCACATGGCAACTAAGTATTACCTAGAACAAATATCACACAACTGTAACTTTTTAAATACGTTTGGTTGCGACAAATGCCACTAGAATTCCCAACTAGTTCCAGCATTTAGGTTTGAATTGTAACTAGCAGTACCATTAAACATCAAAACTAAAAGTTCTCAATTAATTTGACCATTTAACTAAGAATTCCCAACTAGTTCTATCATCAATCAAGTGCTAACCATGTTGATACTGATAAAGTAGGCTGCCTACCTCTGAGTACAAATTGTACATCCTTGTCTCCAATAAGATCCTAGCATGTTCTTGTCCAACTTATATTCAGTTCAGAATTTCAAGAGAACTAACTAGTTTCGTATCCCATCCATCTTAGGTTCAATGGTCCAGCTGCAACATCTTCAGCACACAGGATAATGCGGCGGCAGCCATTGCGGCCGCCGGCGTGCCCGTGTACGCCTGGAAGGGCGAGACCGATGAGGAGTACAATTGGTGCATCGAGCAGACCCTGGTGTTCCCCGACGGCCAGCCCCTGAACATGATCCTGGACGATGGCGGTGATCTGACCAACCTGGTGCACGAGAAGTTCCCCCAGTACCTCAAGGGCATCAAGGGCCTGAGCGAGGAGACGACCACTGGCGTGCACAACCTGTACAAGATGTTTAAGGACGGTCGTCTGGGCATTCCTGCGATCAACGTCAACGATTCGGTGACCAAGAGCAAGTTCGACAACCTGTACGGCTGCCGGGAGTCCCTGATCGATGGCATCAAGCGGGCCACGGACGTGATGATCGCCGGCAAGGTGTGCTGCGTCGCCGGCTACGGCGATGTGGGCAAAGGCTGTGCCCAGGCCCTAAAGGGCTTCGGTGGTCGTGTCATCATCACCGAGGTCGATCCAATCAATGCCCTGCAGGCGGCCATGGAGGGCTACGAGGTGACCACCATGGAGGAGGCCTGCAAGGAGGCTTCCATCTTTGTGACCACCACCGGCTGCCGGGACATCATCACCGGCGAGCACATCCTGCAGATGCCCGACGACTCCATCGTCTGCAACATCGGACACTTCGACATCGAGATCGACGTGGACTGGCTGAACGCTAACGCCAAGGAGAAGGTCAATGTGAAGCCCCAGGTGGACCGATACACGATGCCGAACGGCAAGCACATCATCCTGCTGGCCGAGGGTCGTCTGGTTAACCTGGGCTGTGCCCACGGACACCCCAGCTTCGTCATGTCGAACTCCTTCACCAACCAGGTTCTCGCCCAGATCGAGCTGTGGACCAAGTCCGAGAAGTACGCCGTCGGCGTGCACGTTCTGCCCAAGATCCTCGACGAGGAGGTGGCCAGCCTGCATCTGGAGAAGCTGGGCGTGAAGCTTACCAAGCTGACGGACAAGCAGGCCAGCTATCTGGGCGTCTCGCAAGCCGGTCCCTTCAAGCCCGATCACTACAGGTACTGAGCACTGATCCGATCTCCGCATCCGCACCGACACCTGCATGCGGCGGAACCGGCGATGGCTACCCACAAGTTATATCTATTGTTTGCGCATTTTTCACTGTTCACCTAAGCTCCAATAAAAAAACAAATCACGTACTCTCGGCGAGAGAAAAAACCCCAACACATGCTCGAGTACGTACTCTTTTTCGCTACACTCTACATGATGGGGCATATCTGTTTGGAGAACAGGGAGTTTGGGAGCAGAGATTGATTCCGGTTCAAGGTAAGCATATTTCGGTAAATTTTCCTCATTGGAAATCAATTTTATAAGCTTTTTTAGCTTAGATCATTTTTATACCCTTGCGGGGTTTTATAATTTTGTTCAGAAGTTTGCAACGCAGTGATAGAAGCATCTCCGACCCCAGAAAGTATATATTTTCTTGATCAGCATCACCAGCCGAGTCGATCTAGCCATGTCCGTCTGTCCGGAAAGAACAAAATAGTATAGTTTCCCTGTTTTCCGAAAAAGTTAACATATTTTTCGAATTATTTTCATAGCCCAAAAATAAGCGAATTTAAGGACTTCTTGGAAGCCTTCCTATAGCCAATAAGAAAGTAATAGCCAAAAGGCGTTTATCTTCTGGTTCGCCATTATAATCCTAACTATTTACAATCAAAATTTTGAAAAAAATGTGAAAAAAAATGTTAGCCATTTTTTCAAAATTTGATAAGGGCTTACATCATAAAAATTGAAAAACAATATTTGTTTTTAATTTCTAAACTCAATATGCAGATTTATTAACCTAATCAAAACTAGCACAGAAAAGCTGGCCAAATTGAAATAAATGCAATTTTGGCTTATTTATGCCTTTTCTCAGATACCAAACATCAAGGGTATGTAATGTTCGGCCTTCCAAAGTTAGCTTTCTTGCTTGTTTTTTATTAACATTAATTAAATTGTAAATCTTTTTATTAAAACTTACTTAAAGTTTAGCAGTTTTATTAAAGTTAGCTGTGTTTTGTATATATATTATAAAATTGGTAATTTTTAATTGAAATCTTACGCCTGCAATAAATTGAATTGTATAAATACGTGCATCATATGTATAAGCTGATTAAAAATATTACAAGCACGGGATCAGAGGGCACAAAAGAAATCTCTAGAATCAACTATTCCCCCAAAATACTTTAAGAACATTACAAAGTGCGGAAATATTCGAAAAACAAACGTAATTGCCATGAACCGACAGATAAGACCTGATAATAACTTCAAATAATCTTGAATTAGAAGAAAAATATGTTGTGTGAGATGGAATGACTCGACGGTTTCAACCCATTGGCACATCTGCGCGCTTAGCTTATCGCCATCTCCCGCGTGGTGTAGGGTATCCGAGATAAGAGATGCCAGATCAGATGCCGTTGATCGCGGCGCATGTACCAGCCTGGGCCTGTCTCGCTCTCGCCAAGCTTTGCGGCGAGTATAGCCGTCCCGCTTGGGCTTGCAATTGCAGCGGTAAAAAAGAAACACACACAAAACAGTTAGTGTTGTTTTGTGACTTGTTTAGGTTGTGTGACTTGCGTGTGACGCTGCGTTTCACTTCACTCGAAACAAGTTGCTACGTGCGAAGGGGGTGAGAATCTCTCAGCATTCCGGGCCAGAAATTACATCACCCACAATGGGATACGTCGGTCTGGTCCTCCTTCTGCTTGTGGCGCCCGCCCTCGGCTGGATGGCCCACTTTCGCCCGTCCGCGGTGACCCTGCACATGGGCAACGGCACGCAGGTGCAGCTGGTCTTGGAGAATGTGGCGCCGTCGACGCTGCAGCAGCCCGATCGCTACGTGTTCCGCCTGCAGAGCCTGGACACGGGACTGGCCAGCGTGCCGGAGGAGAACGCCACCATACCGCTGAGCCTGTTCGATCCGCAGACCCGCGACTGGAGCGGCCTCATCTGGGTGGAGTCGCACTTTCTGGGCCAGACCAATGTGACGGTGCGGCTGCACGATCTCAGCCACAACAGCAGCGAGCTCCCCACCAATTGGAGCAACGATAGCCAGCTCCAGGTGACGGTGCAGCGGCCGCGGCGCTTGGTGGACATGATCTTTCTGCACTCGGTCGTCGTGCTGATGTCCCTGCTGTACATCAACTTTGGCGCCGCCCTCAACCTGGATGTGCTGCGCGACCTGGTCGCCCGCCCCATCGCGCCCTGCGTCGGTTTCGTCATGCAGGTGGTGGGCATGCCCCTGCTCAGCTACGCCCTCGGCATCTTCATCTTCCCCGAGTCGCCGGCCATGCAGCTGGGCCTCTTCTTCACCGGCATCTCGCCCAGCGGCGGCGCCTCGAACACCTGGGCCGCCGTCCTGGGCGGCAACATCCACCTGTCGGTGCTAATGACCACCATTTGCAATGTGGCCGCCTTCGGGACGCTGCAGCTGTGGCTGGCCACGCTCGGCAGGCTGATCTTCCAGCGGGTTGGCATGGAGGTGCCGTACATGAGGATCGCCAGCTACTGTGCCGGCCTGCTCATCCCCCTGCTCATCGGCGTGCTCATCCAGAAGCGATCGCCGCGACTCACTCGGTGGCTGGTGCGCCTGCTGAAGCCCATCTCCTCCACCCTGCTGATTTTCATCATTGTGTTTGCGATCATCACCAACTACTATCTGTTCTATCTGTTCTCCTGGCAGATTGCCGTGGCCGGCCTGGCCCTGCCCTCGCTGGGCTACATCTTCGCCTGGCTGGCGGCCAAGCTGCTCCACCAGAATGCCGCCGACTCCCTGACCATTGCCATCGAGGTGGGCATCCAGAATACGGGCATAGCCATCTTTCTGCTCCTAGGGGCACTGGGTTCGCCTGTGGGCGACATCACCACCGTGGTTCCGGTGTCTGTGGCAGTGATGACCCCGCTCCCGCTGCTGGGCATCTATCTGTACAAACGCTGCTGTGGACGCAGACCGAACGAAGCCACCTCGGGCGAGGCGGAGCGGATTGTTTAGGCGTTTAGGCTTACTTTTATTGACATATCCCTTATATAGTTGTACATACGGGCTTTTGATAACTTATATACACTTTATATTACGCAGACGAAGCTGAGGAGGGTCTGCATTAACCTAAAGCGTAAGCTTTTGTATTCCAGAAATCGATCAATCGTTTAATAATAAAGTTATGTGAATATATTTAATCATTAATGAAGTGTTGATGAAATTGTTGATGAATCACCGATGAAATGTTGAAGAATCATTGATGAATTTGCCTAGGACATGCCCCTGTTAATTTCATCAGTGGTTTGTATGGAATTCATCGATGATTCATCAACAACGAAGTTTTTTTGATGACTTGTTGATGAAACGTTGGTGACAGGTACTGCAGGGTGGGTTCAAACCGCACCTTTACAGCAGTGATGCCCAAGCCCCCGCCACATGTGGTTGGTAAAAATTCTGCCGGTTCTCTGCCGCTACACAGACAGTGTAAACGTGACGTGAGTAGCAGCAGCAGAGAAGAGAGAGAATGAGAGGTCGAGTGGTGGCGGTTGCCAGAGCAGTGCAAAGTATTAAATTTTAATGCTTTGCACTGCTCTGGCAACCGCAACGTCTCGCGCGAAGCCAACTTCGTTTTTCTCTTACGCACACAAGTCACATGTCATTGTATTTATGTGGGCATCACTGCTTTACAGTAAAAAGCCAACATTGAATTTGCATGAGTGAAAATTGAACACTCTATGGCTAGATATGAGAAATATGAAAGCTAAAATATAGCTATTTAACGCTAGAAAGGCTAAATCTAGCCACACAATTGCAATTTGTCTGCACTGATTCTTCTGTTCTCTTTTGTGCATACTGTGCCTGAGCGGCAGCGACGCCGACTGGGAAAACTTTATTATAAACTTTATAATTCTTATTCTCTATTCGACTTCATTAAAATCAATTTCTTTCACACTAAAAATTTAATAAGAGATAGAAGACCTCGAGCACTGAATTAAACTTATTATTAGCATCAAAAATATACAGAGACATAGGGGGGGGATTCTAGCTTAACGAAAAATGCAAAGTCACTGAGTGGCCATGGAGTAGGCCAGCAGCGAGGCCTCGTCCAGCGTGACCACCACCTCCTCGGTGGTGTCCAGAGCCTGCAGTATCTTCAGCAGGCAAAATATGGTGTGCGCCTCGAGATTTAGCTGCCGGAGCTCGTACAGCATCCGCATGTAGTTGACAGTCCCCGTACTCAGGTCCACGCCACTCAGCATGTTCGGCATAAGGTTGAAGTAGTTGATGACGCAGAAGGCGCGCTGCAGATCGGGTCCGCTCACCGTGGCCACGTAGCTGGGCTCCAGGCGCTTCTGGCTGATGAACTCGCGCAGCGGCAGGCACAGCTCCAGCGCGGAGTCCTCCATTTCGTGATTGAACAGCTCCATCATCATGTCGATGAGCTCCACGGAGATGAGCGGATGCGCGGTCGTGTCTCTCCTCCGGCCCAAGTAGGCTTCGACCAGCTTCAGCTGCCACACATCGATGTTGTTTATCAGGGATTTGGTCACGTGCTGGGGAAGATTACATAAGGCATTAGTTAAGGGATAGGAATAGGAGACACAAAACCCGATACTCACATCGTATAGGGTCAGGTAGACGGGCAGCAGGTGTATCCTGTCCTTAACCACCGCATTGTAGAACAGGAGCATCATTTGCTGGCGCTTCACCAGCTCGTGGTAGCTAAAGTCCGTGCCCTTGGTGGCCAGACAGCGACTCAGGAACGGCCTCACCATCCGCTCGTTGCCGAACTGGTGCAGGTCGTGGATGTCGATCTGCCAGCAAATGCTCTGCTCCATCGTCAGCGTCTGGGCCAGCATGCTCTTCAGCCTATCCGGGTCCTCGAGGTGGGAGAGGCAGCCCGTTCGCTTCTTGACGTCTATCGGAGCACTCATCTCCAGGGCCTTCTCCAGCTGGTGCCAGTTCCGCGACCGCTCGAAGCGCACCGGCCAGTAGTTCTCGTCGTCCACCACCACCAGCTGCAGGCTGCTCAGCTCGGGCAGAATGCACGGTGCGATGGGCAGGCGCCGCATCTCCGTGGCCCCGATCTCCAGCACCGAAATGTTGGCCAGGCACAGCTGGTGCGAGTCGATGTCGCGGGGCAGAAACAAGCGCGGCTCCACGGCCAGCACATACAGATGCCTCAAGGCCTGCAGATGGTACCTTTATTGGGACGGGAAATACGGATATTCGAGCATAAGTACAGGGATCTTATCCTTAATCCTAACCCTAATCCTCACCGATTGTCGTTGCTGTGAATGGGAAACTTGGGAAAGAAGGCGCAGACCAGCGCCGATATGGATTCCGGCGTCTTGGCGATAGTGAAGCGGCCCGCGCCGAGGAAGAGCAGGCCCAGCGACATGTGGATGGCCATGTGGGAGCCGTAGGTGATGTGCGGATACTGCGGACCCACGCGCGACCTTAGATACCGAATGATGCGCAGGATCTCGCAGTTCCCAGAGCCGGCGAACACCAGCGAGATGGAGATGAGGAGGACCATCAGGCAGCTCTCCACGGTGGTCCGCCCGGCACAGTCGATCATGGGCGAGCAGGGAAACCTGAGGAACTCCTTGATCACAGCTCTAAGCGTGGCGAAGGCCACCTGATCCTCCGTCCCTGCGTACTTGAGGCCAATGCAGAAGGCGGCTCCGGCCATGATGTTGCAGTACGCTTGCCTGAGAGAGAAAATGTGATATTAGGAGCTCTGTCTGTGATCTCCGATGCTTACGTGATGGCCTCATAGTCCACATCCCCGTCCTCGGAGGCCGTGTCCTCGTCCAGCGACGAGAACCTTAGATGGACGCGCAGGGACTGCGGGAACTGCGCCTGGAACCACTCGTTGTCCGGCCGCACGTCCTGCCACAGGATCAGGCCCCGGGCTATGGTGCGCAGCAGGAGAAAGTCGGGCCGCACCATGTCCAGCAGATACCGCGAGTCCGGCGGCTGCATCCACTCGGCAATGGCCGTGTTGCCCGAATTGAAGAACATTAGTCCCAGGGCCAGAGTGGCGCCCGGCGCCGTCACGTCTATGTTGACGCTGTCGCCTTCCCTCACTTGGAACGAGGCCAGACGGTACTTCTCCTTCTGGGAGCCGCTGATGGGTCGCTTCACCCCTCCCACCATGTAGTAGTGCAGCGTGTCCGGCAGCTGGAGATCCCTCAGCCCGGCCGGCGACTCGCCCTGCCCCAGGGTGACCAGGCCGAGCGACAGGCCCGCCGTCATGGCATACGATTCGCGCTCCACGCTGTTCTCCATCTCGGGGCCCGGCGGTCGCCCGATCTCCTGCAGCAGGACCTCGGCTATGTGCCGCTTGGCCGAGCCCTGATAGAGCAACCCAATGCCCATCAGGGCCGCCACCTGCGTGCTCTGCGGTATGTCCAGCTCCATGGCAGTGGCCGGCAGCAGGGCCTCCAGGTGGACACTCAGCAGCTTGGTGGTCCGCGTGTCCATAGAGCCGCGATGGGCGGCCGAGATGCCCAGCAGGAGGCCCACATTGGTCATCTCGTCGCACTTCACCAGATACTTGTAGAGGCTCATGAAGCTCAGGCTCTTGAGGTGGCCATTCAGGCCCAGGGCCATCAGGAAGCCGGCGTGCTCCAGGGCATTGTTGGCCTGGGCCTTGGGCTTGTTGTACACAATCCAGGTGGAGTCGATGTCCTGCGTCTGGGGGGAGATCTTCAGGCCGGTGGCCACGCCGTTGTGGAAGGACGGCCACATGTGCATGTTGGCCGGGAACTCGATCTGCTGCATCTCGATGGTGGTGCCCTTGAGAGGCTCCCTGCCCACCAGGCACAGCTTGGGCATCGACAGGCTGTCGCTGGGCCGCGGCATCAGCGTTCGCAGCGTGAACATGCCCCGGCCCAGGGGCAGGGTCATTGTCCGCGCGCACAAGGCGAACAGTTGCTTCTCCTGCTCCTCGATGAACTCGTGGTCGCTGGTGCCCGGCGACTGCTGCACCTCGATGAGCACCGGCTCCGAGCTGTTGAGCAGGCGGCGCACCTCCTCCACGCGCATGTCGTCCGGAAACCGCAGTCGCAGCAGCTTCGTGTCCATGTTGTCCATGTCGTCGTGCCGCATCTGGTCCGAGCAATTGTGCTCGGGCACTACCCCGGCAACGGGCGGACACCTGGCCGACAGCGAGTCCTCCTTGTAGACCTTGCCGCAGTGCGGCTGTCCAATGCTCGCCTCCATGAACGGCAGCTGCGTGTGCTCGGCCAGCTCCGGGCGCAGGATCAGGTCATAGGTGGCCGTGCTGCAGCCCAGGGGCGGGTCGAGGCGAGCCTCCTCCAGGGCCTCGGCTAGGATCAGATGCACGGCCGCCGGAAAGCGTTCGATGTCGCGTCGCGTGAGTCGCATGGCCAGGATCAGCTCCAGCATCTGATGGCTCCGCGGCGCATCCGCCGTTATGCTGCGCTTCGGTCGCCGCGGATAGTTGGCCTGCACGGCCTCGGGAAGCTCGAGCAGCTGCCACCAGTGCTTGAGGCGCTCCTGTCCATGCAGCACCAGCGACACCAGCTGCAGGAGATTGCGACTCCTTTCGTTGACGGCGTTCACAAAGCTGTAGGGTAGGACCTCCGCCTCGCCCACCACTATGTGCTCCAGCTGGGCGAATATGCTCGGTGCCGGGACCCGCAGCAGCTCCTGGTGCAGCATCATGGCGCCGTGCTCGGCGCTTAGAAGCGACAGCTTGCCCGTCCGATGGCTCAGCTCCGGGAAGTCGAGGATGTAGTGCAGCACGTAGCTGTCCAGCTGCATGTCAATGGCCAGCTGGTGGAGGAACTAAGGAAGGAGAGAAGAGGTTTAAAAGGATGCCAGCTTAACCTACCAGCTCCCAGTCACCGTGGCCAGGTAGGGCAGCGCCGCATGGAAGACGGCGTCCAGCTTGAGGTCCTCGTACAGCAAGTGCAGGCTATAGAAGATGGCGGGTATCATCGGGAAGAGCGGCGCACTGACGTCCACGCTGTAGCTGTGGCCATCGGCGCCGCAGGGTGCCAGCGTGGTCTGGAGCAGCAGGAACTCCCAGTCGTCGTCGGTGTAGTCCTCGCAATCGTTGTACTTTCGCCGCTTCTTCGGCTCATCCTGGGCGCCCAGCGTCGAGTTGGGGCTGCAATTGGAGCCAGATCCCGAGCAGAAATTCGCATTCGCCAGGGGCGTGGCACACCGCCCGTAGCCGCTCTCCACCGTCTCCACATCGGGAGCAGCGGTCAGGCCCATTAGGGTCAGTATGGTGCTGCGAAAGAGCAGCCACTCCTGCTCGATGGAGTAGTCCCGCGATCCTGGGGGATTCCTGGCGCTGTACCACCGGATCACAAAGTGCAGGAACTGACTGGGCGTCAGCACCTGTCGCAACGTGGCCACACAGCGCGTCAGCAGGCGGGTGTCGTTCAGCAGAGGCAGGGCTATCCTCATCATCCTGCCGGTGGCGTAGACCAGAGTCAGCCGATTCCCAGCCGGATCTCTTAGGGACTTGCACACATTGTGCGCCTGCCGCTGGGTGTAGGAGATGGCCTGCGGCAGGATGGGCGAGAGCATGTGCAGCTCCTCATCGAAGCCAGCCAGATCCACTGGCGCCTTGGTGGGCAGCAGACTGCTGCGGCGCACCTCCACAAAGGAGGAGGAGCTGCTTGCATTCTTCTTGTGGGGCGGCACTGGCACTGGCGAGGGCGTGGGCGCCATTAGCGGCGTTATGTGCACCTTGGAAATGAGCACGGTGCCGGTGTACAGGATCAGGCTGCCATTGGGATCGAGAACGGCGATCATTTGTAGTCTGTTCAGGCTCACCGCATCCTTGGCTCCCAGCGTCGAGGCGAGAGTGGAGAGCTGCACCTCGCTAGTGCCGTAGCCCGTCAAGCGGACCATCTGGAGCCGGCAGGAGCGGGCGAGGAGGTAGCAGAGAAACGTCTGACCCACCAGATCGGTGTGGATAAAGGCTCGCGTGGCCATCTCGCAGAGCTCGCGTTGTCTGGAAAGGGAATAAATGGTTTATAAGTCAGGGAAAGACTGGGAGCTTGGCTTCACTTACGTTCCGTAGATGTTCTCCGTCCAGATGTGCTCCAGACACAGCTCCGGCTCGATGGGTTTCGCTGGCTTCACGCTCGTTATCTTGCGCATCTCCTTCCAGGATATGGACTGCTGGCTAATGCTGTTCTGCAGCTGGCTCAGGGGCGTGCCCAGGGAGGCGCGGCTGGGGGAGAGAGAGGAGACTGTATCCTACGATTCACGGATTCACGTCAGCTATTCACATAGGCAGCAAAAACCTACTTGGATTGGCCCAGAACGCCGCTGAATGACTGCGACTGGCTGAGACCGAACTTGGACAGGTTGCCCAGGCCATTGGTGGTGTTGTTCCTGCCCAGAAACGAGCCGCTGGGAGCCTTGGGCATGGCTGCTGGCAAGGATGAGAGTATTAGGTATCCCTTCTTCCACTTCCACTTTAAGAGCCACACTCACCTCCCGTTTTGTTGAAACTGCTGGCCCCTGTCTGTGATCTGGGCCCCAGGAGCGTCTGGTCCTGTGTCTGATGGCTCACATGGTTGACCTCCTCCACGGTTACCTTCCTGAGACGCGCCACAAAGTGCTTGAAGAACTTGACGTCGTAGAGAAGAACCAGGTCCGAGTCCTCCGTGGTGAAGACCACACTGTACTCCGGCTCGGTCATGTAGCCAATGTGGTTGGTGGCCGTCTTCAGGACCACCGGGCAGGCCTCGTGCAGGGGATGCGACATGGAGAAGAGCCGCGGCATGGGTATGGACAGGTGCGAGATGAGGGCGTGGCTGGACTCCTTTGCCAACAGCAGGCCGTGCATTGTCTGCCAGACCTGCGAGACGGGAAAGTCAAGGTTGGCGAGAAAGTCCTCGCCGTCGTCACAGTAGACGCGCAGCGAGTCCTGGTCCATCACGCAGATGGCGGTGAGGGCGTCGTCCTTCGGTTGGCTGGCCGCCTCCAGCTGGGCGAGGCGACCGCGGACGAAGCTGCGGTTGAGGAAGCAGGCATACCTTACCGGCGAGTCGGCCGTAAAGCACATACGCTTGTAGACGCCATCGTCGCCGTCGTCGAGGCCCTGCGTCCACACCACCGTGTTGCGGTGCACGTACAGCTCCTCCTCGTTGTTCACCATGTAGTCGCACATCGGCTCCTCCCGCCGCTCTGGAGCCGGGTTCAGCAGGCTTTGCGGCAGCGACGTTAGCTGCGTGGCCGCCGCCGCCTTTGGTCCGCATCGTTTCGTCCTTTCGATGAGCTGCCTGCGCCGCGCCGCCCGATCCTCCGTCGCCTCGTAGTCGTCGTACATCTCCCGGATCGACCAGGACTCATGGCCAGCCGGCGAATCCTCCCCCGCAGCCGAGATGTTCACGTTCTGCAGCCGCTGCAGCAGCAGGTGCTCCGAGGTGGGCAGCTGGTACCTCGGTAGCGGCTGATCCTGCGGGCCAGGATGCTCGGCGGCCGACTGACGGCCGCGCGGCACAAACTCCAGCGGCGGTTCTGCGACGGCGATCATCTCCTCGACGGCAAGTTCATCCAGAGTTGCGATTAAGCTAGAATAATGTCCCGCGCTCGGACGCGGTCAATAGAGTTGCAAGTCATATCGATACATCGATAGATCACCGTTTCAAACGCTTTTCGGTCATCGATCATTTTCCAATTAGACAGAAGCGATATTCACTACGCAAATATATATTTAATTCTTGCTATAATTATTTAGAAATTATATTTTTATTTGAATTAGCTGTAAACTAACCAAGAATCATTTAAACCTTCTAAACGAAGCAATTGTGAATTTATTTAAATCTAGCTATCTTCTCTCTAGCTACTTTGCGCTGCCTTTTAAGCGAGTTGGCAGCGCCAAATACAGTTATCGATAGCCCGTGGCCGATAAAACACTGACATCAAGTAGGTGAGTTGAAAACAAAAACTAATTTGTCAAATTGGAGCCCGAATTCTTAGGTAAATCGCCCGGAAACCATAACCCGTACAATTGCACCCGTTGGGAGTTGAGCCGGGATACCATTTAGCACTAAATTAACACGCCTGGGGCCAGAAGTCTAGCAGTTTCATTACGTAACCCGGACAAGCGGCTGTAGAACACTGCTTCCACTCCATTTCACATTTCCCATTTGACAAACAAATTTCACATCTGAAATCACGCTGAGCCCCATAATCCTCATAATCATTATATCCGTGTTTGTGTTGCAGACCTATGGGCAGTGGGATTGTGGTGCAATTGGCTCGAAAGTACGGCGCAGTGATATTCTTTCCCACTGTTGCAGTCGGATCGATTTACGCAGATTGGTCGCACACCCGCGAGTGGAAACGCCAGCAGCTTCAGTTGGCACGCAGCGCTCAGCTCAGGAGTCAGAGCTAAGTAAGGATCAACCACCCTACCGTTACCGCAGCACATCCCACACTATGGTTCTCGGCCTGGACAAGCGGGCTCTGTGGGGAGCCCTGCCCCTGCTCGGCTTCGCCATCGGACACTTCCTGGACAAGAAGGAGACGGAACGGATGACCATGTTCCGGGACAAGAGCGCTCTGTACGGTCGCTCCGGAGATGACAAGGCGCCGTCCTGGTAATCACCCAGCTCAATCCGGAAACCTCCGTCTAGCGTAATCCCATGTTTTCTTTTTTCTTCTTCTTCACTGTTGAACAATAAACCGGAGAAATGTGCGAGGATCTATGTTTACCTGCCTGGAACTCTGCGGTTTGGGGGGCGAGCCTGCCAAAGACATGATTTATTTGTGAAGGATTGCGTCGCATTGTTTGTTTTACACACGAAACCATAAAACCATCAGCACACGGCCAGCGATAAGCCCGAAAATCTCGAGATAACTCGTTTTTCTAGGGATTCTACCTGGCCCAGACCCTAGTCTCCTTCAGGTTAGTGGCGTATGCTGCGAATTTTCACTTGGGTTTTTTCTAAAAAGTGTGTAAAGGGAGTTTAAGGGCTGTAACTAAGATTTTTAGCATGTTAGTGGATAGTTTTTAAAGGAAACATTTTTTATTAATTAAGGTCCGATTTCTTAATCATATATGCATTTTATGAGCCAAGGCAAGCCTAGTTCGGAAGCGTAATTTTGATATTATCTAGATGATTCTATTAGAACAAACTTTACAATCTTTGCAAAAGATAAATGAAAATAAAATGTTTCCTTTTAATATTTTGTAAACAGATTTTGGAAAATTTTCAAAAGAATGGCATTTAGTTTATATTCTTTTACAGTTTTATAGGTAGCCTATAATATTACTTAAAACATTTAACATCAACATTGTTAAATTAGGTGTTCTTCAGACATACTTGTTCAAAGTAAATTATTAAATATAATATTAATGTGAAATTTCTTTCGGTGTCCTCTTAACCGAAACCGTTAGAATGAATGCCCTCGCTCAATGGGATCGCGCTCTGCTCTCTCTCTCTCTCTCTTTCGAAATATGAATATGAAATTTGATAAGCACATTTCCACATTTCCCAAACAAGGCAGCAAATTGAAATGCCAATGCAACAAAACTAATTTATTTTTATGGCCAGGGGTTAGGGTTTTGGGTACGGGTTCGGTTTCAGGTTCAGGTTCAGGATCGAGCGTGATGAATCGCTGGAATTGTGCACTTTGGGCGTGCTGCCTCCCTCTCTTTCTTTCCCATTGTGTCCGCTGGTCAGTAGTTTGCACACAGGCGCAGTGGGATCGCTCGGTGGAGTGGGGAGGAGTGGATTTTCGGGATTTTTGCCTCTCACAAGTGCACGATGCGCTCACAGCGGGGGTGGGAGTGAGAGCACGAGAGAGAGGGCGACAGCACGATCCTCTTTCTAGGAAAGAAAAGAAACGAGATATTCAGACAGGCAGCCATAACGGAATAGTGCTGACACAGGTCTATAACAGGAAAAAAGCTAAATGCATTAGCAACTGGGTGTGAAAAGTTCTAGGAATACATTTAATACGAAGGTTAAAGTTACAGGCTCTCTATTGCTGTACTAAAATGGAATGGATATTGTCCTGACAGTTTTAGGAAAGAAAGCCAACTTCGGAAAGCCGAAGTTTACATTCCCTTGCAGTTTGCTAAGCGGATATGCTTTCTTCACTGCGTTGCAAACTTCTGGACAAAATATTATAGCTCACTTGTAGTCTAAATTTAAGACTCTAAAACTAAAGCCCAACTTATGCTTCAGCTCGTGATATTCTAGTTTAATTTTCTGGAATGAAATGAGCTGACAAAGAATCTAGCTATTTACCACGACTTCTAGTCAGATCTAGCGGGCAGGCTCTTTCCTTCTCTTCTCTTTCCTTTCCTTCGCTTCCACTTGTCGCTGTGTTGGTGCCAGATTTGTTGTTGCTCCCCCGGTTTTTGCAGGTACGCCGCTTGCTTGTGTGGGTGCGCGTCCGAAATGCAGAGAGTCCAAAAATCCTGCATCCGAAAACCAGTCTCAGTTAAATTTCGGATTTCGAAGAAAGCGGAGCAAAGCGATCGGGAGGAATACTTGCAAGAATAGAGAATTAAATCACAGAAAAAATGAGCGCGGAGCGAGAGCGGCGGGAGGAGTGCGGAGCCGGAGCCGGAGGAGCGTCCGGAATGGACTTTAGCCAGAAAACGCTGCAGGATTACGAGGTGCTGGCCGTGATGGGCAACGGCTCCTTCGGCACCTGCTACAAGGTGCGCGACAAGAGCACCGGCGAGCTGTTCGCCTGGAAGGGCATGAACTACGACGAGCTGGACGAGGACAAGTGCGAGGCATTAGTCTCGGAGATCAGCGTGCTGCGGCAGCTGCAGCACCCGAACATAGTGCAGTACTACCACCATTTGGTCAACCGGGAGGCCAAGTCCGTGTACATCGTGATGGAGTGCTGTGCCGGCGGCGATCTCGCCCAGATCGTTCAGCGGGCGCGATCGCAGCGCCGCCGGTTCGAGGAGAGCTACATCTGGCGGGTGCTCTTCCAGCTGTGCCGTGCCCTGCAGGTGTGCCACAACAAGATACCCAACGGCACGATCCTGCACAGGGACATCAAGCCGGCGAACATCTTTCTGGACGCCGCCGGCAATGCCAAGCTGGGCGACTTTGGCCTGGCCCGGATGCTGCGGCGGGACCAGAGCTTCGCTGCCTCCTTTGTTGGGACGCCGCACTACATGAGTCCGGAGCTGGTCCGCGGCAGGAAGTACGACCGGAAGAGCGACGTGTGGGCTGTGGGCTGCCTGGTGTACGAAATGTGCGCCCTGCGTCCCCCCTTCCGGGGACGCGCCTTCGACCAGTTGTCCGAGAAGATTTCCCAGGGCGAGTTCAGCCGGATACCCGCCGTCTACAGCTCCGATCTGCAGGAGATCATCGCCTTTATGCTGGCCGTTGACCACGAACAGCGGCCCGGCATCGAGGTGATCATCCGGCATCCATTGGTGGTTCGAAACATCAGCGAGCTGGACGGCGAGTTTCCGAGCCTCGTCGAGGCTGGCGAGGACTTCTACAGGCTGCCGGCCGGCGGCAGGCTCTTCGACGAGGAGGAGGAGGAGCACGAGGCGCCACCGGAACTGTCCAGCACTCTGTTCACCGAGCAGTACAGCTTCAACGAGGGCTACGGCCAAAGGAGGCTGAGTGTCACGGGCGTGTTCACCCCGGACTTGAGGAACGAGCTCTTCTACTCCGCCAAGCGAAGGATGTTTCCCTCCAAGAAGCTGCAGCTGTCGGATCCCGCCCTATACGAGAGTATAAGGAGAGAGGAGCGCGAGGAGGAGCGGCATCTGGAGTTGGAGGATGAGCGGCGACGGCGGAAGGATATGGAAAAGGTACGCGAGGAGCTCAAGGGTCAGGAGCAGGAGCAGAAGAGGGCGCCGGAGCCGGAGAGGGAGGGCTGCAGCAGTCCACGGGCCCTCACCCAAAACATTTTCGATGAAGTCCTGAAGACGCGACTCCATGCCATTCGCGCCCAGGAGTCCCTGCTCCAACAGAAGCTTGTGGAGCTGCAGACGCGGGAGCAGGAGTTGAGTGTAGCCGAGAAGCGCGTCCAGTCCCTGGAGCGACAGCTGCAAGAGAAGCTGATGCAGCAGCCGGAGAAGCCCTCGTGTCGCTGCAGCCAGCACCCGGTGGCTCCACCGATTCCGCCCCGGAAACCGGCCAAGAGCCACCACGATGACACTTACTGCACCATCGAGCTGAACGAAACATCGCCCACGGTGGCCAAGCTCAATTTGGCCGCCATGCCGCCGCCCAAGTCGATGAATACCCTGCGGAAAGTCACCTTCCAGTCGCCCCAGAAGTTTGTCACCTACGGAATTGAGAATGTTCCTCCGCCGGTGGCCAATGCCCCTCCTGCTGCTGCTGCTGCTGTCCCCGGTGCTGTGCCCATGCAGATGAGCGTGTCCAGCAATGATTCCGGCGATAGCCAGGCCTCCTCCACCAGGCGTAAGTCCATTTTGTCACTTTTTGGGCTGAGTCGCGGTTCCAAGGCGGCCTCCAAGTCCCTGCCAGCGGTGAATCAGGCGCCGACAGCTGCGCCAGCTCGAGTCCAGCGGCCTCCATTGGTAGCGAAGCCACCAATCACACAGGAACAGCAACCGGTGGCCACTCCGGCGGCGGTGGCCAATCTCTGGACCAAGGAGCAGAAGAAGCAAGCCTTTGAGCTGCTGGCGGCCATGAATGCGGCGGAAAGGGAGGCGACCGGAGCGGCTGGATTAGCGGTTGCCGGAGGAGGAGCACGTCGCCAGCACCTGCGACAGTCGGTGAGGGAGCGGAATTCCACTCTCCAGAGGAATCGCATGCGGCGATCGTTGGTATTGGCCAGTGGCCACCAGAAGCTATCAACGCGCGACCAGATGATGATCTAAGGAGGGGAGATTGTGGAGTCCAGGAGCCATGGAAACCATGGAAACTACCCGCGTTGTGATGTGGAATAAGTTCCGAAAGATATATACATATATTCCTTTTTTTTTTTATATATATTTTTATGTATAGTTATATATAACTTTTTTTGCGAGTGTATTTATTAGTTCTAAGATTTGTCCCTTTCGCTGCCAATCTTTGTGCAATTTGCCTACGATATTAATCAGATCTTGGAATACAGGGTTTGTGAATAAAATAGAAGTAAAAAATAACATTTATTTGTGGTTTTTATTTTGGTTTTACGGTTTATAAATAACGAAATACTAGCAAAATCAAGATCACCTTCCGTTAAGTTCAATTATTGCATTCCAGTGTTGTAAAGTGTAAAATGAAGGAGATAGCTTAGATCAGATTTAGCTTTTTATTAGGATCAAGAGGTAAACAATTGTTATTTAAATATGTAAGTTATGCAACAAGTTTTAATGATGAACATATTTTATTTATTTAAGATATTTCTTCAATATTTTCTTTAAGTATTTCATTTTCTTAGAGCTTTTATTAAACTTCTTCATAAATCTGGCTTTTTTTTTAGCTTTTTCCAGACAGATCGCGCTATTCAACAGGTGGCGGAACTGTTGCTGCGCGCCAGCTGATGATTACCGATAGACCGGCGCTATCGATAACCGGTTTGTTACGCAAGCACCCATCTGGGCTGATTTCTTAATTAAATTCTTGTTTTATCACCGCACAAGTGTGGTTACACCCGCGTTGTTTAGTTAACTAAATTAGTCCCAAGATGTCCGCCCGTCTGCTGCAGGCCACGCGCCAACTGTGCGCCCAGG
This sequence comes from Drosophila auraria, assembly GCA_008042615.1. Taxonomy (NCBI): domain Eukaryota; kingdom Metazoa; phylum Arthropoda; class Insecta; order Diptera; family Drosophilidae; genus Drosophila; species Drosophila auraria. Next base: position 49,906 of record VNJW01011565.1, read on the forward strand.
GATCGCTGCGATCGTACAGCTCCAAGATCTCCGAAGTGGTGGTGGTCTCCGCCGCCCGCACACCGATCGGCAGCTTCCAGAGCCAGCTAGCTCCGTTGTCGGCGACGCAGCTGGGCGCCAAGGCCATCGAGGCGGCGATCGAGCGGGCGGGTATTGGTAAGTCCGATGTCCAGGAGGTGATCATGGGCAATGTGGTGTCCGCCGGTCTGGGACAGGCGCCGGCCCGCCAGGCGGCCATCTTCGCTGGCCTGCCAACCAGTGTGTGCTGCACCACCGTGAACAAGGTGTGCTCGTCGGGCATGAAGGCTGTGATGCTGGGCGCCCAGTCGCTAATGTTGGGCTATGCCGACACCGTGGTCGCCGGCGGCATGGAGTCCATGTCCAATGTGCCCTACTACATGAAGCGAGGAGCCACGCCCTACGGCGGTGTCCAACTCACCGACGGCATCGTCTTCGACGGCCTGTTCGACGTCTACAACAAGTTCCACATGGGCAACTGTGCCGAGAACACGGCCAAGAAGCTCCAGATCACGCGCCAGCAGCAGGATGACTTCGCCGTCGAGTCGTACAAGCGTTCGGCAGCGGCGTGGGGCAACAAGGTCTTCCAGGACGAGATTGTGCCCGTCAAGATCCAGCTGAAGCGCAAGCCCGAGGTTACCATTGCCGAGGACGAGGAGTACAAGCGGGTGAACTTCGACAAGTTCGGACAGCTGGCCACCGTCTTCCAGCGCGATAACGGCACTGTGACCGCCGGCAATGCCTCCACGCTGAATGACGGCGGAGCAGCCGTAGTCCTGATGACCGCCGAGGCAGCCCAGAAGGCAGGTCTAAAGCCCCTGGCCAGGATTGTGGCCTTCCAGGTAGGGCAGGCCATCAATTAATGCGTATAAGGTACTATCTTATATCTTCTGGTTCTTCCAGGATGCCGAAACCGATCCCATTGACTTCCCCATTGCCCCGGCCTTGGCTATTCCCAAGCTGCTGAAGCGTGCTGGCGTCCGCAAGGAGGATGTGGCCATGTGGGAAATCAATGAGGCCTTCTCCGTGGTGGTGCTGGCCAATATCAAGACCCTGGATGTGGATCCCACCAAGGTGAATGTCCACGGCGGTGCTGTGTCCATTGGCCATCCCATTGGCATGTCCGGAGCGCGTCTGGTGGCCCATTTGTCGCATAGCCTGAAAAAGGGCGAGCTGGGATGCGCCTCCATTTGCAATGGCGGCGGCGGCGCCTCCTCCATTCTGCTGGAGAAGCTCTAAGCGGAGATTTCTCTCTCTCTCTCTATCTCTCAACCAGAAATGCATTTATTGTCGCTCCATTGGACGCGTGGAAAGTTTTTATTTCGTTTTAAAATCTGTCTGTGACAGGTGTCTGTCTGTCTTTGTTCAGCATTTATTGAAATCATGTGATTCGCATAATAAAATTATGAAACAGTGAAGAAATTAAACGAAAAAGATTGATTGCTAATTAGAGATTAACAATTTGTTTATGGTTTAAGATTAGATTTGTATTTATGTGTAGAGGAAAATACTGGGAAGGCTTAAAAGTTTTTCGGCAGAAATTACATGCTCCAGGAGTACAAAAACAAAATCTACATAAACGCCGCTTCTAAGGATTATGGAAGGAAGAAAGATGCCAGTGCGAGAAGCTCTTGGTTTTCGTCTCTTATTCTTGCCTTTTCTGTTTGACTGCACCTCGTTCAGAAGTACAAATGCAAAACCTACACAAACATCGAGCTCTATGGATTACAAGAACAAAAACTACACACGCCGGTGCGGATAGCATTATATGGTCTAAGGAGTTTGAGGATCCTTACACAACTAAGCTCTTGTATATTTCATTGGTTCGCCCGATTCTTGAATATTGCTCGTGTGTATGGTCGCCTCAATACGCAAAATATCAGGACCTTATCGAATCGGTACAGAAGCAGTTCCTTTTGTTTGCCTTACGGGGATTAAACTGGGAACCACATCGTCACCTACCATCCTACGTTGACAGACTGCGCCTTTTAAACCTGCCCTCGCTTAAGGACCGCCGGACCTGCCATGGAGTGATGTTGGTACACAAACTGATCACTGGACACATCACCTCGTCTTTCCTTCTAGGCCAAATCTTCTTCGCCGTACCTACAAGGCCGTCGCGCAATTTTCGCCCCATTGCCTTGCAGTTTTGTAAAAGGAACTACGAGGTCCATGATCCCTTTCGCGTTTTATGTTCGTCCTAAAATGATCTGTATTCTTTGTTATATGTTGAGATGTCCCTTGAGTCCAATGTTAATAATATTATTACACACCTGTCCTTGCCTTCGCCCACCTGATGTGAGTCGGAGCACATCTTTAAAAATTACTCCAAAATTGGGCGGAGGTACATTTTTACTAGCAGATATTTGCTATTACGTGTACAATAAATAAATAAATATTTCCTTATATTTTTCTCGAATTTTTCGCCACTCGCTTAAGAGTACAAAAACCAAATCTACATATAGGCCGCTCTATAAGGATTACAAGAACAAAACTTATACACGCTGATGCGAATAGCTTCTGATTTTAGTTTCTTTCTTAGTTTCTTGCTTTTCTCGCATTTTCTGTCCGACTGCATCTCGTTCAGGAGTACAAATGCAAAACCTACACCAGCATCGCTCTAAGGATTGCAGTAACAAGCTATCGATTTTTCTGATAGTTTTCTTGCATTTTAAGCCCCGCGCTTGGGAGTACAAAAGCCAAATCTACACAAGCGTTGCTCTCCAAGGATTACAAGAACAAAACCTACACATTCACTTAAATTCTTTTCATGAATTATTTCTTAGAAAAAAACAGCATCAGCTTCCTTTTCAACCTTTTTATTTTATGAATTTTTTAGACCAACTCCCAGACTTACAGATTCCCACCTCCCCTGGCTCTGGCGCCCAGGACTTCCCAGATAAAGACCACAAGCGAACAGAGATAGAGACCGCCGGCCAGGAGATAGACCGCCAGGAGATCCTTCTGCTGGAAGCGCTTCTCCCGGTAGAGGAATCGACTCCGGAAGTACCGCTCGCTCTCCACCTGGCCAGCCCAGTGGTGGACGAGTCCCACCGCCCGAATGGACATGACCAGGTGGTCAAGTTGAGCCGCCAGATGCGAGTGCTTCTGCAGGTAGATGGCCAGCTGCTGCTCCAGCACGTGCTGCTGGATCATGTGGTAGGCACCGGCGCGATGGCCCCTCTGGGTCAGATGGAGCAGGCCGTCCTGGGAGATCAGGCCAAAGAAGAGCGGGTGTGAGCCGGTGGCAGAGCAGCGATCCAGCTGCCGCAGGACCTCCTCCTCGCGTTCGGAGGCAACCACCACGTTGCCACCTAGTGCCAGGAGCTCCTGCAAGCTGGACACCTGCCGCAGGTCCTCGAACGTGGAGCGACTCATCACGGCGGCATAGTCCCCATCGGCCAGGTCCTGCAGACTGTCCGGCAGCCGCTGGTGCAGATGGTAGCGCAGGATGAGGAACAGCAGGGCCGAGTACATGGCCCGGACGATGAGGCCAAAGCACAGCCAGCTGGCGATGAGCAGCTGCAGCGACAGCGACGGACGCTCGGGAGGATCGAAGGGCAGGCCCAGGCCTGCGGCGTAGACGGTCAGGAGGAGCGCCACCCGATCGCCGGCGCCCCGTCCCTGGAGCACCACCAGGCCGGAGATGCTCACGAAGCTGGCCAGCAGGCAGAGCCAGGTGAGGGCCTGGAAGGGGAAGGCCCAGATCTCCCGGCTGGTCAGGTTGTGGGCATTGAGCAGCAGGCAGCCCACCAGGCGGTTCGAGTAGTGCGGGAACACCGGCGTCAGGTTGCCCGAGTACTGGATGTTCTTCCTCACATAGCCAATGGCCATTTGCGCCGCCTCGTCCTGAAGCCGCCGAAGCAGCTGCCGCTCCGTCCAGGTCCTGCGCTGCTTCTGCTGCTCCTGCAGGCCCTCGAACCGAATGCTGAAGTTCATCCGGCGGGACAATTCCTGCAGCAGCCGTCCCTCCAAACCCCGCAGCTCCTCCTGCTGCCGCACCGGCCCCACCTCAAAGAAGGGGGCCACGCGCCGGGCCAGGACCACCAGCGGACACCCGTGGAGGTTGTGCAGCTTGGAGGGAAAGTAGTCGCGGTGCTGCCAGGCCTCGCCCAGGAAGCGGTTGATTCTCGCGGGCCGGGAGTCGTTGCAGCCGCCGGGTGCGTACGGGAAGTAGGTGTGGAGCAGCACCTGGCCGCCGGAGCTCTGGGTCATCACGTTGCAGTTGATCAGCTGGTGGCGCCAGCAGTAGGCAAAGACGCCCTGCATGTCCTGCGGAATGAGGGCGTCCCGCTGCTGCAGGAATATGAAGTAGTACTCGCTGGCGTCCGACTGCTCGGTGTAGGTGTGGATCTCGATGTCCCTGGAAGGATTCCTCTGGATTAGGGGACTTGACACGTTCAAGCGACTTACAGCAGAGCATCCAACGAGTCCACCAGCAGCAGGTTGTGCGTCCTCGGCCCCTCGATCCTGCGCGGACGCTCGAACTCGACCAGCACCAGCTGGATGATCATGGTGTCCACGCTCTCGTACAGCAGCTGCATGATGCTGCGGTAGAAGTTCATCGGACTCGGGCGCCGGCAGGAGAGGATCACGATGAAGGCGGGCGCGATCCGCTGGTAAAAGTCCTCGATGAAGACCCGCAGCGCCTGCGCCACGTGCTGGTTGATGGCCGCCGCCTGTGTCTGGGCACCGATGTACTTCATCGACTCGAACTGCAGCAGGCTGGTCACGTTCATCTCCGTCTCCGTCTGTCCGCGAACCGGGAAGAGTACTGGCTCTAATCCTGAATCTACGGCCTAATCCTCGCTGCCTCGGCCCCATGTTTGCATCTCATTAGAGGCGTCCCATCGATTAGGCCGAGGAAAGTCAAACAAAACCATTGTGGGTCACGCACCAAGGCAGTCGCAGTGCTGGGCTTGTACCGGGGAAATTGTACCTACGGGTATACTTCTCGCTGGAAAATGTACCTTTTATATTAAATTATTTATTTTAAGGCTTAATAATAAACAAATCTGAAGGTGATTTATTTAAACATATTATTTAATTTACTTTCTTTTATTTATTTAAACATGTTAGCCTTGTTGCCTATTAATATACAAATATGTATGATATTTCACTAAGTTTTGCATTTTATTTGATTTATTATAAGAATTTATCACAAGTAAACCAAACAGTAAAGTTAGATAATATTTAAAATTTATTTTTTACTTGTATTATTTTTTGGGTACTCCTTTCCCCTAATTAAATATCCCTGTACCTCTACCTTTGCCATCACTGTTCCACCCATCACCGCACATCTGTCCCTCATGACAGACCATAAGTAGAGGCAATGGTCCCACCTATATATTACCTATATAGGCTGACCCTGATGTCGATAATCGTATATTGCTATGGCTTCATCAGTCTCTTCTATTTGTTGGGTGGTGGAAATACCTAATTGATTGATGTGGTCACGACTTTCCCACTTCACTGCTTACGCAGTCCGTGATTCTCTTTACACTGAACTAAATAATATAGATATTATATATTTCTCCAGGATAATATGAATTTCCAATGAATTTCTATGGGCTAAAATCGCAGGGGAATGGAAATAGCTTAAAAATGGGTCAAAAAGTTCGCTTCATTATTTTTAACTAAAGAGCGATTTCTTTGGCACCCCTGTCTATATTCGTTAAAGAATTAGACTGAGTTTTAATGAGGTAAAATCGCTGGGAATTGAAATCGGTGAAAAATGCGGCTCACAAGTGTGTTTAAAATTTTTACAACTTAAAAGGATTTAAATTAACTCTGAAGTCGGTAAAGAAAAATGTTATTGCATACTTTTGTGCACCTTTTTCAAAGATTTTAAGACTAGCGATCTAAAAGTGGACTACACAATCTTACAGATATTTCATTGAATACTTTTGGACATATTTTGTATAATTAAAATATATTTTTATGAGGAATATTGCTCGGGAACTAAAATCGCTTAAAAATGCGGCTCAAGAGTGTTTTATAAAATGTTAAGCTCCTTCAGCTTAACTTAAATAACACAAAGTGTACACTGAATTCGATACTTAGAGCATAACATTGCCTACTTTTGGGTACCTTTTTCAAAGATTTTAAAACTATGCTATTTCTGTGGCACCCCTGTTTATACATATTAGAGATAACATTTAGAGATTGTATATAGAAATCAGTATAGATTTGAAATCGCTTGAAATACGGAAAAAGAGTATGCTACAAAATTGTACCGACATTGCACTGCATACTTTTGGACATATTTTTTAATTTGTTTCAAATATATAGCGAATTCTGTGGCACCCCTGTCTATTTCGATTTCAAACTAAAATCAATAAAATATTGAATTAAATATAAATAAACTCTCCGAAGGTTAATTAATTAATGGAAGAACCACCTTACTTCCTTATCCTCCAACCCCTATCAATCTAAGCCTTTATTTGCTTTTAATTAGTCCAATCTCCGCCAGGATCTGTGTCCTTGGCCATGAAGGACCGAGCCCAGTCCAGAGTCAAGTCCTCTCACAGTCTAGCCACCAACGCCACGATGAATACCACCTCGGCCATATACAGCAGCTACGTGGAGCACTCGCGGATCGACATGCAGGCGGAGGACGCGAACGTGTATGTGGCCCGGGCCCTCCGGCTGGTCATCGAGAACGTGCTCGCCCAGCTGAGCGCCACGCTGGCGGTGACCATCTCGGCGCGCCACCTGGGCACCGCCCAGTGGTTCGAGTACATGATGAACAACCTGGTGGGCTCGGACTCGTGGCGGATGACGGCGGTCCAGCTGCTGCGGTTCCGCCCCGATTCGGGGCACATTTCGGTGCCGGGACGGAAGCGGGTCAACCTGCTCCTGGTGGACTCCTACGGGGGATTGCTGTGAGTACAGAGCACTGACAAGGAGGTTAACCCTTAATCTGGGACTATGTGACTCTGTAGGGACACCAACATCACAGCGGACAATGCGGACTTTGATGACCCGGACTATTACTTCATCTTCCTGCAGACGCGGGACCCCTTGATTCCCGAGGAGCTGCGCCTGATCCTGGCCCACTGCTTGGCCAACTTCTGGCTGCACTGCAACGTCATGGTCCAGACCGCCGACGTGGACGTGCTGGTGTACACCTTCTATCCCTATACGGCGGCCACCTGCCAGGAGGCTCACCCGGTGCTGGTGAATCGCTTCGATGGCCGCCGCTGGCTAACGGACTCCTCCATGTTCCCGGACAAGCTGAGACAGATGCACGGCTGTCCTCTCACCGTGTTGACGTGGCACCAGCCGCCGTTCGTGGAGCTGGTCTGGGATGCGGCCGCCGGTCGCATCCGGGCCGGGGGCTTCGAGATCCAGCTGGTGCGTCACCTGGCCCGGCGGATGAACTTCAGCCTGGAGCTGGCCAACCTGTCGCTGCTGCGACCGGAGGCCTATCGTCTGGCGGATGGTGCCAACGATGGACCTATAGAGCGGGTGAGTTAACGGAGTTTGGGGATTCTTTAAGATCTTCTTGGGTAGAGCATCAGGAATATTCGGTATTTATTTATCTTGAAAATATATATATCAGAATTTGAAGATTTAAGGGGGTTTCTAGGGAGTTTTTATAACATTTTTAGAGAGTTTCAGAAAGTGTTTTCAAAGAGAAAAAGTTTTTAAGAAATTATATTAGATTTAAAGATCATTTTTAGCGAGTTTTAAACGTGTTTTTCAGAGAGTTATCAGAATTTATAGATTTTTAAAAGAGTTTTTTACAGAGTAAAGATTCTTAAAAGAGGTTTTTAGAGAATTTTAAAACAGTTTTTAGAGAGAGTTAAAAAAGTTTTTTACAGAGTTTTAAAACAGTTTTTTGACAGTCTTTAATGAGCCTTAATTTAGTGTTTTCAGAGAGTTTTTTAGTAAGATAATATAATATTTTCAGATAGTTTAAAAGAGAAAGATTCTTAAAAGAAGTTTTCAGAGAATTTTTAAAACAGTTTTTAGAGAGAATGTTTAGATAGTTTAAGGACATTTTTTAGGGAGTTTTCTAAAGAGTTTTTGGAGAGATTTCAGGAAGAGTTTAAATTGTTTAAAAAAGAGTTTAAACAAAAAATTTAAATAGAGTTTTCGAAGCGTTCTTAAAGAATTTTTATAAAATGTTTTTGAAGAGTTTTCAGAGAGAGAGAGAGTTTATAGAGAGTTTTCAGTGAGGTTTCAAAGAGCTTCAAATAGTTTTCAGAGAGTTTTCAGAAAGTCCTTACAGAGTATTTTCCGAGAGAGTTTTTAAAAAGTTTTAAGAGATTTTAAATATAGTTTTTTAGGTAGTTCGTAGATAGTATTTAAACTTGTGCCTATATTTCCTAGATAAAAACGGATGCAAAATCTTTTTTGGAGTTTTTAAATCTCCAAAAAGAACCCTTTGCTAATTTTTTCCGGGTTCCCAAAAGGGGTTTCGAAATCTGTCGAGAGTTTTTAAAACAGCTGAAGACTTTTTCCTAATATATTTTAAAAATTGTATATTATTTTATAAAAACATATATTTTGTATTTTAATTAAATAATTTATTCGCGGACAGCTGCTGCAGCGCAGTGCCAACCTGAGCATGGGCTACTTCCGGAAGACGGCGCGCCGGAACCAGCTGCTGACCACGCCCATGTCCTACTACTCCGCCAACCTGGTGGCCGTGCTCCAGCTGGAGCGCTATCGCCTGGGCTCTCTCGCCCTGCTGGTCTTTCCCTTCGAGCTGCCCGTCTGGCTGCTGCTGCTCCTCGCCCTGGCCGTCCACCTGAGCCTCCGCCTGCCCACCTTCCAGCGGCGAGGGAGGAGGAATGTGGTCGGAGATGGCGGTGGCCTACAGATTGTGGGCCTCCTGCTGGGCGCCGCTCTGGCCCGGCTGCCGCGAGCCTGGCGGCACCGCCTCATCGCCGCCCACTGGCTGTGGGCCAGCATCCCGCTGCGGATCTCCTACCAGTCGCTGCTGTTCCACCTCATCCGCCTGCAGCTGTACAGCACGCCGTCCTTCTCGCTGGAACAGCTGCTGGCGGAGGGCTTCCAGGGCATCTGCACGGCGAACACGCAGCGCCTGCTCCTCGAGATGCCGCAGCTGGCCGGCAGCCCCGATAGCATCCGGGCCCTGGACACGCCCTCCGACTGGGCCGTGCTGGAGGCCCTGCAGCGGAACAGGAACCGCAAGATATTCGCCGTGGCCAACCAGGACGTGGCCCTGTCCTTCCTGCACGCCACCGGCCATCCCAACGCCTACCATGTGGTCAGGCAGCCGGTGAACGTGGAGTATGCCGGCATCTATATGCCCAAGCACTCGTTTCTCTACGAGAAGGTGGACGAGGCAGTGCGTCGCCTGGACGCCGGTGGCTTCATCCACGCCTGGCGCAGCGCCTCCTTTGCGGCCCGCCGACGGGAGATGGTACAGCAGACCGGCCGGCGGTACATTAATCATGCCAAGCTCTCCGGGATCTACATGGTCATGGCGGGGATGTACACGCTTGCCGGTCTTGTGTTTGCCGGGGAATTGCTGCTCCGGCGATGGAACTGGACTTGGACTTGGTTTTAGGTTTGGACGGAAATATGAACTTGTAATTTTATGAATATTTTTCTAGAACTTAAGTATTTGTTTAGGAACTTTACTTCTCTATCTCTTAAAATAATAATAATTTAAGAACTTTGATCCAAGAAAAGGTTGATTTGCCTGAGTGGAGCGCTTGGTAGAGTGCTGGACTAGAGTGCTTGACTGCTCGAACTTCGAGTCCGCGTCGAGTCGTAACCATTGTGTTTTAGTAATGAGCAAACATGTGTAATAGAATTTATATAATAAAATAAATAAAATTTATTTTTACTTATTAAATGTAACATATTAAATTACAAATAAAGTGTAAATTTAGGTCTGTGTTTTCTAAGCTCAAGAAATAGTTTATATGACCTCATATTCAAGTGAATTTTTATTTTAATCAAGAACAATTCGTTTTTGAAAACGCGAAGAATACTCTTTGACCAAGAATCCTCATTCTCAAAAATCCGTTCTCAATATGAGAATTATTGTTCTTATTTCTGGCATTTAGCTTGGGTTTCTCTAGTAAGTTGTAACATTTTGTAGCATACTTTGGGCCGAATTTCAAGCGCTTTCAAATCGCCACCAACATTGCTTTGAATTCCTCATTCAATAATACTTTCCAGAACCGATATTGATCCAAGTTGTGTGAACTATTTGTACCCTCTCCGGGCTCCTCGTCCACCTCATTAATCACCTTGAAACTTTCGCTGCTCAATTAGGCTGGAAACTTACACAAAACTCTGCCGGGGATCGTCCCAGGGAGGAAGTACATCCCTCATCCGGAAATAGTAGCTTGGCGGGCGGCACAGGATGAACATTAGCGCGCTGCTCGACTCGTACTACGACTTGTCCGGCGAGCAGATGAACCACATCAACGAGGTGGTGGCCCGGGCCCTGCTCCATGTGGTGCACCACCACATCCTGAGCGTGACGCCGTCGCTGGTGCTGACCCTGTGCTGCCGGAGCAACCACACGTGCAACTTCTACAACGAGATGATGAGCACCCTGTTCCGCCAGTGGGGCCTGGCCCCGCTCCAGATCGTCAACGTGGAGCGGGGCGTCCCTTGGCAGCCGGTGGAGGGGCGCCGCCACTTCAACGTCATCTTCACGGACTCGTTCGCCGCCTTCGCGGAGATCCGGATGGAGTACTATGCCCGGGAGTACAACTACAACGAGCACTACTTCATCTTCCTGCAGGCCCGCGACCGCCTGCTCCAGGGGGAGATGCGGCTGATCTTCGACTACTGCTGGCGCTACCAGCTCATCCACTGCAGCGTCCAGGTGCAGAAGTCCAACGGGGACATCCTCATCTACAGCTACTATCCGTTCGGCGAGCGGGGATGCGCGGACATGGAGCCGCAGCTCATCAATCGCTACAACGGGAGCGCTATGGTGGAGCCGGAGCTCTTTCCCCGGAAGCTGCGCAACTTCTACGGCTGCCCCCTGAGGTGTGCCCTGTGGCAGGCACCGCCCTTCGTCAGGCTCTCGGAGGATGTCCTGGCCGCGGTGACTGGCGGCTATGAGGGACGCCTGCTGCTGGCCCTCGCCGAGAAGATGAACTTCAGCATTGCCGTGCGTCCGGTGCAGGCCAGTGTCCGCGATGCCGCCTTGGGGATGGTGAGTTTGGGACCTCAGATCTTCTTCTGGGATATATCATCCTCATCCCCCTTGCAGCTGCTGCGCGGCGAGGCGGACCTGACGCTGGGCGGGATCCGGCAGACGGTGGGCCGGAGCCTGGTGGCCACATCGACGCACAACTACCATCAGACCCGAGAGGTCTTTGGTGTCCTTGCCTCCAGCTACGAGCTGAGCTCCACGGACATCCTCTTCTACCCGTACCGCCTGCAGATCTGGCTGGGCATCCTCGGCGTGGTGGCCCTCTCGGCGCTCCTCCAGCTGGTCGTGGACAGGCTGCTCCGGGGGAACCAAGCCCGATCCTGGCTCAACCTGGAGCTCATATTCGTGGGCATGCCGCTGATGGACACCCCCAGGAGCCACACCGCCCGGCTCTACTGCCTCATGCTGATGATGTACACGCTGATCATCCGGACCATCTACCAGGGCCTGCTCTACCACCTGATCCGCACCCACCAGCTGAACCGGTGGCCCCAGACCATCGAGTCGCTGGTGGAGCGCAACTACACGGTGGTGGTGACGCCCCTCGTCCACGAGACTCTGGAGGAGATTGCCAGCGTCCGGCACATGAAGTTCCGCCAGCTGGAGGACACCTCCAGCTCCGAGCTGGATCCACTGTACTTCCTGGAGGCGAACCACCAGCTGCGCCGGCACGTGACCGCCTCGGCCCTGGACATCTTCATCCAGTTCAATCGCCTGAGCGCCGAGCGCGTCCATCGGCGAGGCGGAGCGGATGCCGCCCGCTTCGAGATCGTGCCGGAGGACATCATCAACATGCAGCTGACCATGTACCTGGCCAAGCACTCCTTCCTCATCGACCAGCTGAACGAGGAGATCATGTGGATGCGCTCCGTGGGCCTGCTGGCCGTGTGGTCCCGCTGGGAGCTGGTCGAGAGCTACCTGCGCAGCGAGCAGAGCTACCAGATCCTGGGCCTCGCCGAGCTCTATGCCATCTTCCTCATGGTCCTCATCGGCCTGCTCCTCAGCCTCGGCGTCTTTCTCTGCGAGCTGCTCTCCCGGCGATTCCAGCTCCTAAGGAGGTTCTTCTCCTAGCACTTCGACATCAGTGGCTATGTACTCTAAGGGTTCTTTTTATATATTTAAAGTAGCAAAAAATAAGTTAAAAGTTACAATAAACTATTTTTAAATATATTACTTTCATCTACAGTTTTGTTTGTAAGTTATGGAAATATTTACATTATATTTAGAAATGTTCAAGTTTATAATCTTAAGCTTAACCAATTTTGTACATCAAGAAAAATCAATTTCTTACCTAATATAAAAATATATTAATAATATACTTTAATCTACAATACTAAATTATCTTGAAAATCAACAGTCTAAGGATCCGTTTAGCTATCTGTCCAAAAGCATAATCACCAGATAAGCTTATCGTTAAGCAAACCGGTTTTCTGCTCTCCCAAAATGTATCTAAACGTGAAAGAATAATATATTGCTGTTAAAAATGCTATTAACTATCGATTATTGCTGCAAAGCGCCTAATTGTGCTGTAAAGCGCAACTAGGCGGTTACTTTGGTTATCAAAAGCAAACAGGGAGTCTGAGTTCCTGTCAAAGTTAGCTCTCACATATATACGATGGAGAAGATAGAGAATTTTTCTTTGCCGAAACTTTATCTGAGCGCAAAATTTGTACAGGGAGGGTAAAAACGGACCCCAACTTGCAAAACATCGATGTTAATCGATTAAAAATCGATTTTTACCTAATAAAATCGAAATGTTCATCTTTTTCCAGCTCTAGTTGGAGTCTAAGGTTATTTATGGTGAACACATAAATCAATATATAATATGTTATAAATATAAAACAATTAAGCAAATATCTTAAAGTTAACTTTAAATAATTAAAAAAAAAAATTTTTTAACTTTAACCCACTTTTATTTGCCGTGTTTTGTGGATGACTTTGAACGTCGATGTGGTTTCGCCGGCAGCCAGGACATTAACCGGCTATTTGTAAACCTCTTACGGCCGACATGGCGTTTGCATGAACCTGACACTGCCTCGCTGGGCCTCCCTTAACCCACTTCCTACCACTACCCACCACCCCCTTAACCCCTAGGTGTGCTCGTGTGTGTGTGCCTGTGCCGCTGATGGTGTTAATTTATGGTTATGCGCCTCATGCATAATACTGACACCGAAACCTGTCACGCACATGCCTCCGGAACGGAACGGACTCCGCCGGAGAGTGCGGTGAGTGGAGGGAGAGGGAGAGGGAGTGGTAGTGGGTGTCGGGTGGCTGGGTGGTGGCTAGGCGGTGCTCGCCCCCTGCGCGGCAATTAGTTTAAGTGATGAACACGGATTTGTTAATGCATTACCTTTACCCACGAGTAATTTGTTGTGTTTTTTTTATCAGAAACCCAAATAATACAAGGGAGGTTCCGCTGGGCTAAAGGCAAATAGTGGCAATAAATAAGGAGGATAATATTTTATGGGAATGGAAAAATATTTATTTATTTATTTATTTATTCTAAGACCCAAATTAGAAATCCTAATAAATTGTTACTAAAGAACACATACAGCTCAGAAAATGTTTATAAAAATTTAGAAATATGAGCTTTTAACGGCTTAATTTGTACAATTTAATAACTAAAGGTGCACCCCATAATTTAAAATGTATATAAACCTCTCTAATACTTTTCAAAAGTTTCTAAAATTCCCAAGTAAGCAAACATTTTGTATAATATTCAATCTTTCCCTACAGGGATGCCACAGAAATCATTATTAATTTGAAATTACTTTTAATTATGTCCAAAAGTATGCTACAAAATTTTGTACACTAAATTTTGGTCTCAAGGCAATTTATTGTACACTTTTAGGTATCCTCATAATTAATTTTAAATTTAAATCCCTTTTCTTTCCCCTATTAAAAAGCACTTAACATATTAAAGATATCCAAGCATTGATAGGAAACCCTAAATAAAAATCAAAATCCCTTTTGCCAATTCAATTCCCTGGGCAAAAAGTTCAATCGAATAAAATCGCGAAAATGTCCTGCAAAACGTTTCACTTTCATCATGGACCTCCGCCGAGCAGTGACTCTGCTGCTCCTCCCGATCGTTGCTCAGGCCAGCTTGTGGCCGAACCAGCATCCCCTGGAGGAGCTCCTGGTCGCTCGGACCTCCGAGACGCTGCAGAAGATCTTCGCAAATGCCTTTGCCGACCACAGCCTGAGTGTCTTCATCAGCACCGCCTACAAGCAGATGTCCAGGGGGCGGGCGAATGTGGTGCGGCGCGTGCTGGACCGCAGCCTGGGTCACCGGGAGTCGGTGGTGCCCATTGTGCTAGCCTCCCGTCTGGGCAGGACGATAAGCAGTCAGGTCCTCATGCAGTTGCTATTCGTTCAGAGCGCCGAGGAGGCCATGTGAGTCTAAAAAAAATATATATATCATAAGTAATAATAGTATAATAATATATAATCATTAAATTAGCTTATAAACTTAAATAAAAAATATATTAAACTCCTTTATTTTCTTAATGCATTTTATCTTAGCCTTACTTTACTTTAAACTATATTAAAATATGTAAAAGAAAAAACACTTGGGAATTATAATGTCAGAATTTAAATAGAGATCATAAAAAAGAGAGAGAGAGAAAGTTGGGTCTTATGAGAGCGCTGTTTGACAGCTGTTCCGATCGTAAATCGTTTAGAGTTGCCACCTAGCTTAGCATTGGTATGAAAGGGAAGGCTTGTGTTGTAATATTTGAAAATATAAGGAAAAGAAATTATAGTGCTTATTATATGTAACTAGCAATGGCCTTAAATTGAATTAAACTTAATTGAAAATATATTAAGTTCCCTTAATATATTTATACATATAATCTAAAAAGTTTTTATTCTTGATTTTAAGCCACCAAGTCTTTTTAAGATTAAGTAATAATCTAGTAGCTTAAAATCTTTGTCTCAAAGAAAAAAGACTTGGGAATTATAGTGCTGCTACTCAAGAAAAGACTCAGACGTGAGTTTATCCGCACGAATGACCTTAGGATAGATAGGATGTTCCGTAGGATATCCAACAGAGTGAGGAAGAAGCTATCGCTACTTAAAGCTGAAGCAACAGACCGGTTATTAGAGAACGCGACAGCTGATGCAAGCTCCAACTTCGCTCTCTGGAAGCTTACCGGAGCATACAAGAGGCAAGCTACGCCTAAGTATCCTATAAAGAAGGCTGATGGCACATGGGCAAAATCCACTCTGGACCGTGTAGAAACCTTTGCTGAAGACCTGGAGAGCAGGTTTACTCCGTTCAGCACTTCCTCAGCTAGAAGAGTGCAGCTTGTGGCAGAAACCCTCGATAGGACGCATCAGATGGAGCTCCCAGTGGCACCTGTAACCTTGCCGGAGGTTAAAAAGGATATTGGGGGATTGAAAATCAAAAAGGCTCCGGGAGAAGACTCGATCGATAACCGTGTTACAAAAGCCCTGCCTCTTAAAAACTTCATTAATTGGCTCATTAATTAGAGGCTTGACAGCAACC
>VNJW01011572.1:0-14088 GCA_008042615.1 Drosophila auraria
CTGAAGCTAAAGTATCTGACTCAGTTGCACGTGGAATATACCATTTTAAAATACACGACGTATTCTATCATAGAGCGGGTCCAATGACTTCCGCTTATGGGTTAGAAGGTTTTGATATTGCATTTTGATCAAATCGACTTCAAAATATTCGGAAGTTCCAAAATATCATTTTAATTCTTAATTGGATGTTACTGCACATAATCAGGGAATGTTTCAAATCTTCATTTTAATTCTTGATTGGATGTTACTGCACATAATCAGGGAATGTTTCAAATCTTCTTTCATTCAAAATAAAATGTTTCATTTGAAATAGAACATCGTTTGTTTGCATTATGAAAAGACGTCGACAGTTGGTAGAGTGGGGGATTTTCCCCCACTGGGCGATCCTAGTAAAGTAATATTACTCCAAGGTACGATTGGGAATTCCTAGAATTCCTAGCTATAGAAAACCCACACCTACTTGTTCTAAGCAAAGTTGCTTATTTTTTAATAAGAAATTATTTATGGTTTTTAATCGAACTTGTGGCTTTAACACTCTTTTATGCAAGATTTAATAAATAATTAATAATTAATAATATTACTCATAGGGTGCACAGAATTTCTAATAAAAGAAAAACCACACCCATTTTTATAGGCACTTAAACCTATTTTTGTGGCTTTAACAAGAAGTGATAATTCTTAATTAAATTATTTAAGAATGCTATTTAGCAGTCTGCGAGTTATCTATAAAATCTGGTAATGAATCATCATCGTTCCTATTAACTTTCCCCTATTTGATTTATTTAGTATTGCTCAAAGCTTAACCCCTAAGAAGCACTACATTTTAAATCACAAAATCACAACAAATTATTACATTAAACTAATTATATTTACTTAGGCAGCCCAAGTCATATTTTTGGATAATTTTAAATTTTTCAATGCTCTTAAAATTACCCTTAAAAGTTTACCCAAACGAAAAAAAAACCGCTTATGAACTATTTATGAAAGCCGCTCCCCATTTCCACTATCTGCCCTGGGCTTGCTCTACATTTGATGCCACAAATAGACCACAAATGGCTGAATGGCAGCAGTAATGACTCTGCCTGTTTAGCCCACCATCTGTGTCCTGGATCCTGCGCTACATTATCTAACAGCGCCGCCGTCGTGACGCACGACCGTATGTAATCCCTGCAACCTAATCCAGCCTTCCTGCAGTCAGGCTTCCCTCTCATCCTCCAGTGACGTATGCATTGGATAATTGGTTTCCTTTCTCACAAGCGGATTATTCATACGCGATGCTTATTTTAGCGACAGGATGTTGTTAGTTATTTTTAGCGGCCTAATTGCCAATAGCTATTATTTATTTAATCAGGCTTCAAAAGTCAGCTATTGGTTATTTAAATTAACTATAATGAGAGTATTTGCTTGGAATTCTCTGAAAATGTATTTTTATTTTCACTCTTCAGTTTTTATCCTTGAAGCCAGACAACTTATACCCAAAGTAAGTCCGTTTAAGACTTAGTCGCTCTCTTTGTTCTCTCGTTCTCCCTTTTTAGGCTAAGACGAGCGTGAGTGAAATCCAAGTCGAAGCTATTTAAAGCTTTCGGCCTGTGTCATGTCGCACGCCGTATATTCTTTGATTTGCCCCCCGTGGAGTGATGGGTAGTGTGCTGGGCTATGAGTCTGACGGTCCGAGTCATAACAAATTGTGTTTTAACGAGAAAGAAAGCTAACTTCGGTAAACCGAAGTTTGTATACCCTTGCAGTCTGCAATTAGATCATTGAAAATCAATCCATTTTGGTAATGTTGAAAAAAAAATGTCAAATTACGTAAATTTTGTAAATTTTACATTTTACATGTAGAATTTTACATTTTCAAATGAATCGACCGATCCCTTCTATGGCAGCTATATGATATAGTTGTCCGATCTTAATGAAATTTAAACCGTAATTCTAGAACAGTGCTGCCCACACAAATACAATGACATGTGTCTTGCATTTGTGTGCGTAAGAGAAAAACGAAGTTGGCTTCGCGCGAGACGTTGCGGTTGTTAGAGCAGTGCAAAGCATTAAAATTTAAATGCTTTGCACTGCTCTGACAACCGCACACTCGACCTCTCATTCTCTCTCTTCTCTGCTGCTGCTGCTCACGTCACGTTTACACTGTCTGTGTAGTAGCAGAGCGCCGGCAGAGATTTTACCAACCACATGTGGCGAGTGCTTGGGCACCTCTGTTTTAGAACTATAAAAAACGACTATATCTCGAAATTTATAGAAATTCGTTGAAAAACAGAGAAGTTAACATTTTTTTATACATTAATTTCGCCATCATTTCTATGGCAGCTATAAGATATAGTGGTCCGATTTTGGCCGTTCCGACATATATACTGCGTGCTAAAAAAATAAGACTATGCTGAAAATTTCAGCCCGATAGCTCAAAAACTCAGAGACTAGTTCGCGTAGAAACCGACAGACGGACAGACGGACAGACGGACAGACGGAAAGACGGACAGACAGACGGACATGGCTAGATCGACTCAGCTGGTGATGCTGATCAAGAATATATATACTTTATGGGGTCGAAGATGCCTCCTTCACTGCGTTGCAAACATCATGACAAAATTATTATACCCTCTGCAAGGGTATAAAAATGTGGGAAAGCCTACCCAAATTGATATAACCCTAAATTTATTGAAATTAAAAGTATAAAATAAAAAATTAAATATTTAAAGCATGCTTTAGAATTTATTTAAACTCTGGCAGTATTTGCTCACTTACCTCTTGCGTTGCACTATAATTCCCAATGAGTTTTAGCGAATGCTAAGATGAGGCACCTCTTCCAGCCTCCTCCTCATCCCTTCTAATCTTCGTTTTCTATTTTAAATAGAGATAAATTATATTTTAAGGAATCACTTTCTCATGGAAAACCCTATATGTAACACTTACTATATATTTATCAGTTTACTTGCTCCTTGTTTTAACCTTAAATGTTATTTTATGAATAAATCAAGAGTTCACTTCCCTTTCCTGACGACTTGCGAAGCCTAATACATGCATATATATTTTTAGCTTTATATATGTACATCAGTCTTAATATTTAATGAAATTTTAAAGACTACCTTTTAGTGTTTATTTTTTTGTATTCCTTTTTTGTGCGGTTCGTGTGGGGTTACATAATCCCTGTCGCGCCTTCTTATGAAATACACGTAATTATTTAGGGTACGAAATATGAGAAGCTTGCTTGGCAAATATAAAAAAAAAAACAAGGGAGAAAGCTACAGTCGAGTGACCGACTGTGAGATACCCGGTACCCAAAGTATTGCCTGTGAAATTAAATATCACACGGACATGAAAAAACAAAAAGTTGACAAATAAAGTCAAATGTTACTAAAAACATGTTGAGCAACGTTCAAAAAGAACTAATTCTGCAGCTGTATGCAGCTGCTTTACGAATTAATACTGCGCTCGAAAGCTCGAAAGCACGCAACACTTTTTTTCGCTACTGCCACCCAAAAGCTAAGTGCTCAGACACGCGAAATTATTCCTAAGCAGTGCGCTCTCTCTCTCTCTTTCTCTCAGAAAATTTATTGTTTAATAACTTCTATGTTTATCATCCGATTTTACTCAAATTTTCAGAACACGTCCCTTATTGCCTACTTATTAAGTCTTTCTATTTACATTAAGTCGGAAATCACGCCTATAGCTAATATACCGTTTTTTATTATTTTCGGGGGCGGAAGTGGGCGTGGCCAAATTTTAAAACAAACTTGATCTGCGTGCAATAGATTCCAATGTTGTCACCAAATTTGGTAACTCTAGCTCTTATAGTCTCTGAGATCTGTTGTTTCACACGGACGGACAGACGGACGGACAGACGGACAGACGGACAGACGGACAGACGGACAGACGGACATGGCTAAATCGACTCGGCTGGTGATGCTGATCAAGAATATATATACTTTATGGGGTCGGAGATGCCTCCATCTGCCTGTTACATACATTCTCGATTGGCACTAACTTATAATACCCTTGTACCATGGGTACCGGGTATAAAAAACGCCCTGGTCAGCGAATTTAACCAGAAGTCACTACACTGTTGTGTCAAAAAGTACACTAGGCTACAAAAGACCAGAAGAAGGAATCGTTTCTGTCTTGAAATTGAAAAGCTAAAGACCATTTTATGCCCACTGAGATGAGGTCACAGAATGTATGAATAAAGGGCTGAAATTCATCAGAAATTTATGAAAAATAATACAAATTATTGACAATTCTTGCATGAAATATATAATAAGTACTAGAAAATAAACTTAGAGCAAAGGAGGCACGTTGCAAGTATGCATCTGTGCCCCTATCAGCACTCGCATTTGTCTTGGGTTCCGAGAACTATATCTGCAAACTGTGCCTGCATTCTGACTGCATAACGGCATCCGTCCGAGGGAGAGAACAACAAATGCAAGCGCCTGGAGCTGCACGTGAATGCACCGAGGCACCCACTCACTCACGCTGCCCGGTCCAGTCGGCACGCTGCACTTCTAATTACCACAGTGGAGCCGCCCTACGACGAACTGCAGCCGCACAAAGTCAATGCGTATGAGGAGGGGCTTTCATTTGCTTATAATTATTTTTATTATTAAATAATATTTGTATATTTTTTATTAATAATTTATGTTGTCTTATTATTATTATAACTATTATTATTATTTTTATACCCTTGCAGAGGGTATTATAATTTTGCCATGATATTTGCAACGCAGTGAAGGAGGCATCTCAGACCCCATAAAGTATATATATTCTTAATCAGCATCACCAGCCGAGTCGATCTAGCCATGTCCGTCTGTCTGTCTGTCCGTCTGTCTGTCCGTCTGTCTGTCGGTTTCTACGCGAACTAGTCTCTCAGTTTTTGAGCTATCGGGCTGAAATTTTCAGCATAGTCTTATTTCTTTAGCACGCAGTATATATGTCGGAACGAAATCGGATTACTATATCCTATAGCTGCCATAGGAATGATGGCGAAATTAATGTACAAAAATTTTTAAATTCTCTGTTTTTCAACGAATTTCTATCAATTTCGAGATATAGTCATTTTTTACAGTTCTAGAATTACTGTTTTAATTTCATTAAGATCGGACAACTATATCATATAGCTGCCATAGAAGGGATCGGTCGATTTATATGAAAATGTAGAATTCTACATGTAAAAGTAAAATTTTACAAATTTTACATAATTTGACTTTTTTTTTAACATTACCAAAATGGATCGATTTTCAATGATCCAATTGCAGACTGCAAGGGTATAAAAACTTCGGTTTACCGAAGTTAGCTTTCTTTCTCGTTTATTAATAATTTATATTGTCTTATAATTATTATAATTAGTATAATGTTTTTATTAATTAAGTAATATGAATTATTATTATGATTATTTCGCACAAACTAAAAAGAACTCGTAGGTAGTCATAGTTCCTATTTTAAATTTGATTATGATTTTGCAATCCCTTAAAAAAGTGTCTAAATGCATGCTTTTAAAGATTCCATATTGTAAAAAACACCAAATTAACACTAAAACATTTTATTATACTTTTTCAATAATTCTATTTTATTTTTTTATAAAATATTGTACAAGTTCAATAAAAATTTGCTTATCTTAAAGATTTAAAATTTCGTAGCATACTTACGGCCCGAATCCCAAGTGATATTAAATCAACAACGATTTCTGTGACAGCCCCCATTATTTTAATCAGAGTTCTACGGTTATTATCTATACAAAATAATAATTATTGTTAGGGAAATTAGTAAACAAATTTTAAAGTATTTTTAAAAGTAAGCTGTGCCAAATATTGAATTTATAAATGTCCTCGCTGCAAATGGCTCAACTTAGGCAGGTTCCACTCTACTAGTTGACGCAGTTCTCATTATGCCACTAATCTGGTGTTAATTAAGGTGCAAATAGCTGGCAATTATTTATGTATGGGTTGCCTTGGCCGATTGGAATCGGAATCGGAATCGGAATCGGAGTGAATTCCCCAGTGGCCTCAGTTCGCTGGCTGGACAAACATTACTCAGCATTAAGGTTAATAATACTCCAAGGACTTGAAAGGAATATCGAATCCAAAAGCCACAGGCTTGTATTTAAGTTAAAAGGGAATTAAAAAATAAAATTAGAGTGATGCAAGGGTGGCAAGCCAAGCCCTGCCACATCTATAAAACGCAATAGAATGCGGCAACAGATTTCGTGACTTCGTTTCGTCATCCCACGAAGTGAATCAATCGTTGTGAAATCGATGCTCGCTCGTGCTCCGAGATTGATTTGAATTTGAATATTTTTATTTGTATTGCCGAAACCGGCAGCTGCTACGCATCGTTAAAAATATACACAAAATTCAGTGAGTGGAAAATTTACAAATGCAGGCTGAGAGGATATAAGAAAATATTGTTTGCCAACTTGGTCTTGAAGTTTACAATGAGTAGCTTTAATAAAAAATAAATAATATTTAATGTAATGAAATAAATAAATATTTAATGCCTCTAGAAATATTTTATTTGTTGAAAAATTAATAATTTAGTCAATGAAGAAGGATTCATTGTATTTAATATATTTTTTAATGTAAATATTCACTTTAACATTTGCTTTGGTTACTGCCAAGAGCTTCTTTAGCTTTCTGTCTGATTGTTTTTATATTAAATATTTAATATGTTATAATAAATATTATTATATATGTATGTATGTTTTAATATTAAACATTTTTATATTTATATAATTTATTTTATTTTGTTACAGACACATTCAAGTTTGTCAAGCTGGAGAACTCAAACACAATGGAGGGTGGCGAGTCCACGGAGTCCACACACAACACCAAGGTGTCCGATTCGGCGTACTCGAACAGTTGCAGCAACAGCCAGTCGCAGCGCAGGTTTGCCATCCAATCTCCATAATATACATATATGTATCTACTATAGGTCTAGATCTTGTATAATTCCAACTTCTGGCGGAACTGCAAATTTCTGGGAAAAAATACCTTCGCCTGCACTTCTCCTAAAAGCAGAACAAAATATTGGCCTGGCAAAGTCGAACAAATTTTTTTTCAGCATGTTACGTCAGAGCTCGTGTCAGAGTGCCGCATTCCGTGTGGTTAAACTTGTAAAGCTATAGTAGGCTTCCCTCATCTCCTTATCTTTGAGGGGACTCATAACATAGCTTAGTAAAAGGAAAACCGACCTTTAACACTCAAGCGAGGTCCAAAATAATTTATTTTGCACATTTTAGAAGATTTTAAAACGATAATGATCGATAAATTAATGCTATAATTGCTAGAAAGTTTGATTAAAAATAATTAAGATTAAGAATTATCGGATATCGTTTGAAATTTGTGTTTTAATGAATGGAAGCCTTAAATAATTGATTTTCACATTTTTAAATCCAAGGATTTTAAACCGATAATTATCGATAATTAAACTCAGGAGTGACAGAATAATCGGATTTTGGTTTTAATTTGTATTACTTATAAACCTTAATCCCAATCTCATTAAGTCAAACTCTTTTAATAAGTAGAATGTTAGAGAGGGCGTCAGAGCACGTATCAGGGTGATGCATTTCGTGCGGTTAAATTTAAGTAGCTGTAGTAGACCCCTTATCTTCAAGGGATTAATAGTATAGTGAAAGTATAGTATAGTGAAAGGAAGTCCTAAATATTTTACTTACTTTTGGAAGCATTTTTAAATATTTTCAAACCGATAATTATCGATAATTAACGATCATTTTCGATAATTATGTGCTATAATCGCTAGAAAGTAGTTAACGCTGAGTGAATATTTTATTTACAATTAAGAGCATTTTAAAATGATTTCAAACCGATAATTATCGATAGCTATCGATAATTTTGTTCTATAATCGTTAGAAAGTAGGTACCCTCCTTATCTTCGTTCGCACATTAACGCTGAATGAAAGCCTTAAATATTTAATTACTTTTGGAAGCAATTTTAAATGATTTCAAACCGATAATTATCGATCATTTTCGATAATTATGAGCTATAATCGCTAGAAAGTAGTTAGCCGCCTTATCTTCGTTCGCACATTAACGCTGACTGAAAGCCTTAAATATTTAATTACTTTTGGAAGCAATTTTAAATGATTTCAAACCGATAATTATCGATCATTTTCGATAATTATGAGCTATAAACGCTAGAAAGTAGTTGGCCTCCTTATCTTCGTTCGCACATAAACGCTGATTGAAAGCCTTAAATATTTATTTACTTTTGGAAGCATTTTCAGATGATTTTAAACCGATAATTATCGATAATTATTAGCTATAATCGTTTGATTAAAAGTTTAAAGTTTGATTAAATCTTTTTAATTTTTATTTACTTATTTCCCTTTGCAGTGGCAGCTCCAAGTCCCGGCTAAGCGGCAGCCACTCCTCCGGGAGCAGCGGCTATGGCGGCAAGCCCTCGACCCAGGCCAGCAGCAGCGACATGGTCATCAAGCGCAACAAGGACAAGTCGCGCAAGAAGAAGAAGAACAAGGGCACCGGCCAGAGCCAGGTGCAGACCCAGACCCATCCACATCCCAGCACCTCCCTGGACAGGGAGCGAGAGCGGGAGCGGGAGGACAGGTCGGAGGAGCCACGCCAGATCCAGATCAGCGATGGCGGCGGCGGTGGTGACCCCGGAGGTGACCCGCAGAACAGTGACCAGCAGGATAGCTGCGAGGACCGGGAACGACCCGAGGCCGAGGAGGAGGAGCACCACCACCACCAGCAGGCCGAGGAGGAGACCGGCTCCGAGGAATCGGAGGCCGAGCGAGGCAATGGCGTGACCAAATCGGAGGCCACCCAGACCTTTCCCATCCCCTCGCCGCTGTCGGTGACCACGTCGCCGCCCTCGATGCCCTGCCACGTGACCGTGTCCTGCGTGGACAGCGGCATTGGCGGCAAGTCGGAGAAGACCTGGGAATCGGCGCCGAGCAAGCTCGAGTCCATGGCCGCACTCGGCGGCGGCGGCGGCGGCGGTGCCGGAGCACCCGGCGTGCGCATCGATCGCGTCAAGGAGGACAGCTTCTGCTGCGTGATCTCCATGCACGACGGCATCGTCCTGTACACCACCCCCAGCATCACGGACGTTCTGGGCTTCCCCAGGGACATGTGGCTGGGCCGGTCCTTCATCGACTTTGTGCACATCAAGGACCGGGCCACCTTCGCCAGCCAGATAACCACCGGCATCCCGATCGCCGAGACGCGCGGCAGCATGCCGAAGGATGCGAAGAGCACGTTCTGCGTGATGTTGAGACGGTATCGAGGCCTCAAGTCCGGTGGCTTTGGGGTCATCGGCCGTTCGGTCAACTACGAGCCCTTCCGCCTGGGACTCACCTTCCGAGAGGCCCCGGAGGAGGCGCGGCCGGACAACTACCTGGTCTCAACCGGGACCAACATGCTGCTCGTCATCTGCGCCACGCCCATCAAGAGCAGCTACAAGGGTGAGTGGTGTCTCTTTATTTCTAGGGATTCCTTGAAGCTCATCTCCTCTCCTTATCCCTCCTCCCTAGTGCCCGACGAGGTGCTCTTCCAGAAGAGCCCCAAGTTCGCCATCAAGCACACGGCCACGGGCATCATCTCGCACGTGGACAGCGCGGCGGTCAGCGCCTTGGGCTACCTGCCGCAGGACCTCATCGGACGCAGCATCATGGACTTCTACCACCACGAGGATCTGGCTGTCATGAAGGAGACGTACGAGACGGTGATGAAGAAGGGCCAGACCGCCGGCGCCTCCTTCTGCAGCAAGCCGTACCGCTTCCTCATCCAGAACGGCTGCTATGTCCTCCTGGAGACGGAGTGGACCAGCTTCGTGAATCCCTGGTCCCGCAAACTGGAGTTTGTCGTGGGCCACCATCGCGTCTTTCAGGGTGAGTTCCTAGGAGCTGAGCCTTCCCTGCGAACATAATCTTTACTCTGTCCCCTTTCCCAGGTCCCAAGCAATGCGACGTCTTCGAGGCGGCTCCCGTCTGCAAGCTCAAGATCTCCGAGGAGGCCGTGGGCAGGAATACACGCATCAAGGAGGACATCGTCAAGCTGCTGGCGGAGTCTGTGTCGCGGCCATCGGACACGGTCAAGCAGGAGGTGTCGCGCCGCTGCCAGGCCCTGGCCAGCTTCATGGAGACGCTGATGGACGAGGTGTCGCGGGCGGACCTCAAGCTGGAGCTGCCGCACGAGAACGAGCTGACCGTGTCCGAGCGCGACAGCGTGATGCTGGGCGAGATCTCGCCCCATCACGACTACTATGACAGTAAGAGTTCCACCGAGACGCCGCCCAGCTACAACCAGCTCAACTATAACGAGAACCTGCTGCGTTTCTTCAACAGCAAGCCGATCACGGCGCCCGTGGACCCCGATCCTCCCAAGACGGAGCCGGCGGAGTCACGGGAGCCCCGCGAGTCGCGCGGCGCCGGCACCTGCGTGAGCAGCGCCCTCAGTCCCGTCCAGGGCTGCGGCTCCGGCTTCGAGGGCAGCGGCGGCAGCGGCTCCTCCGGCCACTTCACCACCGGCAGCAATGTCCACATGAGCAGTGTGACCAATACGAGCAATGGGGCCTCTGGAACGGCCACTGGAACGGGCACGGGCACGGGCACGGGCACTGGCACAGGCACTGGCACTGGCACTGGGACAGGAACGGGCACGGGCACGGGAACAGGAACGGGAACAGGCACTGGAACGGGCACTGGCACGGGCACGGGCACTGGCACCGAAACTGCGAGTGGAACTGCCAAAGAAACCGCCAGTGGCACGGCCACGGGAACCGCTACGGGAACGGGCACCGGCACCGGCACCGGCAAGGGCACGGACACCCCTACCGCCAGCAGTGGCGTGGGAACGGGCACCACCACCACCACCGGGAACAGCTCCAGCTCGGCCAGCACACCGCCGGTGACCCTCACCGAGTCGCTGCTGAACAAGCACAACGACGAGATGGAAAAGTTCATGCTGAAGAAGCATCGCGAGTCCCGCGGCCGCACCGGCGACAAGGGCAAGAAGTCCTCCGCCAACGACACGCTCAAGATCCTCGAGTTCCCGGGCCACGGGATCAAGCGCGGCGGCTCCCATTCCTGGGAGGGCGACGGCAACAAGCCCAAGCAGCAGTTGACGCTGACGGGGGGAGGTGGCAATGGAAATGGAAACGGAAATGGAAACGGAAACGGAGGCAGTGGCGAGGCCACCAAGGGAGGAACAGCAGGCGGTGGAGGCGGCGGCGGCGGCGGTGGAACCGGTGGCGTAGGTTCCGGCGGCGCAGGCGTGGCGGGCGGAGGAGGAGGAGGAACGGGAACGGGTGTGGGCACGCCCACCAGCACACCCGGAACAGGAACACCCGGAACAGGAACAGGAGGAGGAGGAGCAGGAGGAGGAGGCGGAGGCGGAGGGGGCATGGGAACCTCCTCGGTGGGCAGCTCCACGCCCGTACCCTCCTCGTACCCCTGCACGCCGAACATCAACCTGTGGCCACCGTTCTCCGTCGGCATCACCACGCCCGTCCACTCCACGCACACGGCCATGGCCCAGAGCAGCTTCTCCTCGGCCGGCCTCTTCCCCACCTTCTACTACATCCCCGCCTCGCTGGCGCCCACCACCAGTCCCAGTCCCAGTCCCTCGCCGCGCTCCCACAAGCACCAGCATTCGCATCCCCTCAAGAATCCCGAGCAGCCCACGACCTCCCAGCAGGCGGCAGCAGCGGCAGCGGCGGCGGCCGCACAAGCCATGCCGCTCCAGTACATGGCCGGGGTGATGTACCCGCATCCGTCGCTCTTCTACACGCATCCGGCGGCGGCGGCGGCCACGGCGATGATGTACCAGCCGATGCCGTTCCCGGGCATGGCCAATGCCATGCAGATCCCGGACCAGCCGTGCGGAGCCCAGGCCTCCTACAACAAGACGGTGTACACGGTGAGTAGAAGGTGAGGGTGACATCCTCCCAAGGTGCCTCCAAGGCCTCCATTACCGTCTTCCAAACCATTCCGAATCTCCGACAGCCGCCGCAGGTGATGGTGGCCCCACCAGCGACCACAACCAAGGTGCCGGGCGCCTTCCACTCGGTGACGCCCGCCCAGCTGCAGCGTCCCTCCTCCTCGCAGCCCACCTCCGTGAAGGCCGAGCCGGGCTCCAATGTGGCGCCCTCGGACTCGTCCAAGAAGGAGGTGCCCGACTCCTCGCCCATTGCCTCCGTGATAGGTGACTACACCTCCGACCCGCCCTGCAGCAGCAATCCCACCAACACCAAGGTGAGTCCGTGAGAAAGGGGGAGTTCTGAAGTTCCAGGCCTCCAATTAACCCTTGATTTTCCCCCAGAAATACACGGACAGCAATGGCAACAGCGACGACATGGACGGGTCCAGCTTCTCCTCGTTCTACTCGTCGTTCATCAAGACCACGGACGGCTCGGAGAGTCCGCCGGACAACGACAAGGAGGCCAAGCACCGTAAGCTGAAGGTATTTACTCAGGTTAACCTATAACTTGTTAAATATGAGAGAGGAGCCTTGCAAGCTCGATGGGCTTCCAAGATTGGGTCTTCCACACAGTACTGATCCCTTCGATCCTCTCGATCCCTTCCCTATCCTTTCGCACAGAGTATGAACAAGGCGGACAGCAAGATCTTGGAGCATCCGGAGGAGGACCAGACGCAGCACGGGGATGGGTAGCTAAACCCGCAGGTGCTGCTGACCGACGTAGACAATCGGGTCACCAACGTGACCGACGTCGATCCCTGGGACGAAGCCAAACCCAGCAGCATCAGCTACCTAAGACCCGCCGGGATCTGGGCCATGTGTAGGTAGACCTCAGTCTCCCGAGGAATCCCCCCACTTATGGCCACCCTCTCTCTCTCTCTCTCTCTCCCGCTTGACAGTTCTCCGGATGATCGCACTTATCCGGAAGTACATCCCCTGATCTAAGTCCGAGTTTGAGACCCACACATCGAAAGAGGAGACGAGGAGACGCTTCAAGCATAGTTCTAAGCCAGATGATCTCGAGGGGATACCCACACAATAGCCATCCACACGCAGGAGGAGCCTCTACCAGGATCAGCCAGGCAGACTTCCAGTTCTCAAACTCAAGCAAAGCAATATAATTGGACCACGAATTATGTGCCCTTTCACTAACCACCTAACCCTTGGATAATCCATTTCAGTTTTAATATTTTAATATTAACAGTTCTTAATTAATTTATTTTTTATTGATCTACAAAGAAATAAAATCGGAAAAAAACAGCTTCAAACGAAAACTTTGAACCAGAACCCACACCAACTACAAGTTTTGTGCATTTACATTTTTAGCTCAAATCGGTGGGGAATCCCTTAAATAAAAGTACTTTCCTTCATACAAGTATTTAAATGTGGAACTATTTTCATTATTAAAACAATTAGGTTTGTTTCTTAATCATTGCTTTATGTAATCGTCAATCGCTGTCATTAATCATAATCGTTTATCGTTATTTTATGTAGATTTGAAATAAGAAAAGTATAACTCGATCTTCGTTTTGGCCTGCGCCCCGGGCTCTCGCTTGTTCTCACCTCGTCTTTACTCGTCTTCCTGCTCTAAATCTCGTTATCTTTACTCATCATAGTTACTCGTCATCTTTACTTATCATAAGAACGAGAAAAGACTCGTCTTCTTTACTCCTCTTCCTTACTTGTCATCGTTCTGCTCAAATTTGCACAATTTTTGGGTTAAAAGTGTAATTCGAAATAAAAAGACAATTTTTTGGAAAAATCAAAGTTAAAAATAATCATAACTAAGCCAAAACAGCCTTAATTTCAATTGGAAAGCTGTTCTGTGTTAGTTTTTAATAGATTTATAAATCTGCTTATTAAGATTCGAAATTGGATACCTTGGATAATCCATTTCAGTTTTAATATTTTAATATTAACAGTTCTTAATTAATTTATTTTTTATTGATCTACAAAGTAATAAAATCGGAAAAAAACAGCTTCAAACGAAAACTTTGAACCAGATCCCACACCCACTACAAGTTTTGTGCATTTACATTTTTAGCTCAAATCGGTGGGGAATCCCTTAAATAAAAGTACTTTCCTTCATACAAGTATTTAAATGTGGAACTATTTTCATTATTAAAAC
>VNJW01011582.1:0-12319 GCA_008042615.1 Drosophila auraria
TCGGTTTCTACGCGAACTAGTCTCTCAGTTTTTGAGCTATCGGGCTGAAATTTTCAGCATAGTCTTATTTCTTTAGCACGCAGTATATATGTCGGAACGGCCGAAATCGGACCACTATATCCTATAGCTGCCATAGGAATGATGGCGAAATTAATGTACAAAAATTTTTCATTTCTCTGTTTTCCAACGAATTTTTATAAATTTCGAGATATAGTCGTTTTTTATAGTTCTAGAATTACGGTTTTAATTTCATTAAGATCGGACAACTATATCATATAGCTGCCATAGAAGGGATCGGTCGATTTATATGAAAATGTAAAATTCTACATTTAAAATGTAAAATTTACAAAATTTGCATAATTTGACATTTTTTTTACATTACCAAATTGGATCGATTTTCAATGATCCAATTGCTGACTGCAAGGGTATATAAACTTCGGTTTACCGAAGTTAGCT
Source organism: Drosophila auraria (assembly GCA_008042615.1). Taxonomy (NCBI): domain Eukaryota; kingdom Metazoa; phylum Arthropoda; class Insecta; order Diptera; family Drosophilidae; genus Drosophila; species Drosophila auraria. Next base: position 457 of record VNJW01011582.1, read on the forward strand.
TTCTTTCTCGTTTTTAATCAACTTTAGACTTAGAATTTACCTCAGTTTTAATTCCACCATAAACGGCGCCCAAAACTATGCTACAAAATCTGTAAACCATAAAAAAAACAGTTCTGGACACCTTCTTAAGTGATTTCAAACCCCCTTTAATTTTTTAGGGCACCTCAATTATTTGTATATTAATTTCCAAGTTAAGTAACTTTTGTTGTATTAAGTCTTAATTAATATTAAAATGGTCAGTATTTCCTTTACATGGTTTTATGGTTTTAAACTCCAATCAAAATCGTATCAAGTTGCTTCCGCATTCCAGATCTTCGGCAATTGTATATATAATCAAGGGTCTAAGCTCGGATCCGGGTCGGACTCCTTTAGTTTTGTGCGACATTATGCATACAGTGGCGGCGGCGTGTTAAATTTATTTATTGCCATCGAAATTATGGGGTTTTGTACCCTCAATGACGAATGATCTACATTTTGATGGCTGTCGCCAGCTTTTTGTATGGTCGATTTGATTTCAGTGCTGACCATTTTGTCGGATACGGCATGACTTTTTAATGTACCCCGGACTCGGGTTCGGCCACAGATTCGTTTCGATTCGTTTTTGTCATTTTAATGTGCATTGAATTTTAATTTCCACAATCAAAACACTTTCAAAAGAAGACGAACGGAGGCAGAGACACGATCTAGATATACGAGACAAACCTCAGCGATTACGGGACACCAAGAGTTTGTCAAAATTTTTTAAAAAGCCGACCCTGCCTGCCTCTCAAAATTTATGCCAATTTCTGTCTCCGTCTCTGGCCCATAAAAACAAAAATACTTTGCCTTGTTTTTTTTTATTTTTATATTTTTTTTTACTTGCCATTCGCTTTTTGGGCATTGCTCTTCAGGCGGAAAAAATGATCTGATTTATATTTGACACAATGGTCTGACGCAGACGGCGTGTTACAATATATCGCGCTTGGAAACCATACAGGTACTGCACTGTAAATAAAATATTATAATTGAAATTTATATAAAATGAAAGAAGAGGTATCTTAAGAAGAAAATAAAGATTTTATTAAATATTATATTTAAATACAATTTTTAAAAGAAAAAGCTACATGCTGCGAGCTTGGATTTAAAGCTGCTTTAGGAAGGATTCATTATTTTCTTTATAAGTGTCATTAGGTTGCGAACCGATATAGTTCGGAAAAGCGCTCAGATGCCCTGGGCTTTATTTCGATTAAAATTTGTATATAGAATTCTCAGATTCATTTTTTTTTTGGGACTTTAACCTGAACCAATTTTACCTTAAAATTGAATTTAAAATAAATACTTAGCTGCATTTCTCCGAGTGCATGCCCACCTCCATATGTATTGTACATAACTCAGTTGCTCGCTCTGATACATAAAACATAAGACGGATACGTGGGCGGAAAGGGAGCGACTGGAGCAACTCGCGGGATTATCGGGGGTGTAAGGTGCGCACCGCGGCCGTAAATCGCCGGCGGACGACATATGGCGGCCATTATGATGCGCGCAATAACTCGAAATGCGAATAACAGGCAACAAAAGCAAAAGCCTCGCTCATACGCCACTTGAGGCCCAATTATATTGCAATGAGTGCTCGTAAAATATTGGGGTGTTGACAAATTATGGCAACGCCTTTGCCCGATCACGACTTGCACGTTAATCAGCTCGCGGTATACAATTTTTTGTTTCTTTTTGCCTTTTTTTTGGCATAGTGTCGGGTCTGTGGGTCTGATTCCGTTTCTGGTTCGATTTATCAAGCGGTTGGGTTGGTAAAAATGGAGTATGTAGTTTTGGGAGATATGCGCAATGATAATCAAGGTACCCCTTCAGAAATTTTAAAGAATTTTTAAAAAGCCTGAATGGAAGCTTGGAATACAGTTAAGTGGTAAATTAATTACAAAAGGCTTTCAATTCCAAGAATATATTAGATAATTAAATTAAAATACTTATTTACATTAAGTGGTTTAAATAATTGATTAAAGCCGGCATTGTTCCACTTTTTTATACCCCAAACAAGACTGAGTTCAAAACAAACTAAATAATTTCCATTTATATCCAACCCCCTTTGAACCAACACCTTTCTGGAAAATAGAAAATAGAGCTGACCCTCCACACAATAGATGTGTTTTTATGCATAATGACATTAGGCTTATCTTTCCTTTTTTCTTCTTTTTTTTTGTGGGGCATGTGCAACATTTTTCGTTTCCATTTCGCCTTTATAAGCAGCCTCGCAGCAGGAGGCGGCATCCATATCGTGCCCCTCGAAACTGTCGCGCAGGTTCGCTGCGCTTCTAATTAATGTGCGCACCTTAAAAGGTGTTAAAATGACAAACAAACCATAAAACTCTGATAGCGCAGCGTTTCTTATTTTACGTAAATTATGCCCGAAACTGAAACTAAAACAGCAGGCTCGACGATCCAAAGGCGAATGACACAAATGGGCAGCTCAACCCCCGGGAAATGAAATACGACTCGAGCAATAAGGGGTCAGGATACTCAGCGTACAACTCCGATATCTCACCCACGAGAAATGCGGAACAGGTGCTTGAGATCGGAGTATCGCAGGATCACATGATCCTCCGCCTCTGCGCAATGTGCGTTGATGTGCGCTTATCGAGTTGTCATTGTCCTGGCACACACAGGACCCTCCGCGCCAATTAATTCCAAGGGGATAACGCCGAAACTCCACGGAATATGCGCAAACATGAGCTTAATTAATTTGAGCCTGCAGCGCAACCACTTTGCAGCATGTCCTGCTGCAGAGTCCTGGCTGCAATTTCCGCTTGCCAGCTTAGAAGCTGCAGGCGCGATCCCTATCGATCCGCGCATTTGGTATCCTTCGATACATTTTCGGAGGGGAGATTGGGGGCGAAACATGGCTACCGGCGTTTAAGCCGTTTAGTAACAGCTGATTAATGGCCAAGACCGCGCAGAGTCAAAGTTTAACCATGCCAGGCAGGTGCTTCTTCAAGCCCACTTGTTTTTTGGCGAGGCAGCAGCCCACGCCAAGGATTACATTGAGAGAAACTAAAGCAGTAAATAAATAAATAAAGTAATTCAACCAAATTACAGAATTATAGTTAGTTAAAATTTCCAACAGTGCACATTCTCCCGCCCGCTCTCTCATTGCGGCGATAAAAAGCGGCTCATATTTAAGAGCCTGGCCAAAGCCCAGCTAGCTCAGGCCTAGGCCAAGGCTATCAGGATCTGTGCATTCATAAATCAAGTGCCTAATTAATGGAGCCCGATAAGGAGCGCCAGAATTAGAACTCGCCCCGGGTTTATCAATTATATTTTCCCCACTTAATTTGCTCGCCTTTCATTAGCCGGCGCGGGTAATCTGCATGAGTTATTCCCGCAAATATCTGTGTATCATCCGCACTCTCGTACTCGTCTTGGCCATTGTGGTGGCCGAAATGGAGCCAGTTCTGCGGTGTGGACCATATCGCTGCCTTGGCGAAATTCCGCAGTCAATCACCGATTAGGGCGCCACGCATTCAAATGAGAAATATTCGCTGGTTGCATTGTTGATAATGTGCAGATGAACTTTAGTTGAGTTTAGTTTAAGCTTTGATAAATGTTTTTAGAAATAAAATGTATTTTAAATATTTTATAAATATTTTTATAGTTTAACAATCTTGTATTTACATTCCTTATTATTATTATTATTATTTTAAAGTTCCTACAATATTTTCTGTATATTAATTAGCCTCGTTAAAGCTCATTAAAAAACATAACTGTTGACACATACAGAAATGTGCTGCATAATTTACATTTTCTGCGTAAATACTTATACCAAGGGACATTCTGAAATTCTAATTCGAGTTAATTAAACACGGACCCCGAAAAAAACTCAACGACAATCAGATACAAGGCACGAACGGAGCTGAGCTGCAAATGTCCAAGGGAGAAACCTCGGACTGGTTCCTCCTATCGCAGCCATCGATTTTGAGTATGTCGAGTGTCCTTTTCTCCTCCTCATCTCTTTTGAAAATGCAAACACAAACAGGGAATTAAGAGGAGAGTTTCATATTTAGAATGAATTAAGAATACTCTAAGAGAAAGTTGAAAAATGTTTATAAGAAATAACTTTTATTATTTTATTGTAGTTTTAGTATCAGAAAATTTAATTAAGTTATAAATATGATTTATTTAAGAATATTTAAACTTATACCTCTGTTTACTGTGGTTTATTTATCAGATAATTTAGTTACATTTTTATTATCCTTATTTGCAGAGTATTTAAACTTATACCCTTGACCGATCTCAATATTTTTTTTATTAGCCGAAAACGAAATTTTAATGAACCGCTGTGGGCCCAATAAAATAAAATCGATATAAAATAAAAAAGGCAAGAAAGGCACGAATAAAATAATGAAGTGCAGGGATTCCGAAACGGATCCCGGCTGCCCGGCAGAAAATTATCAAAACAAAGTTCGTGCCTGGGCAGGAGGAACCCCCCGACCGTTCTCTGTCCCGATCTCGAGCTGATCTTCTCGATTCCGACTCTTCTCCGAGATCAAGTTTCGCTCTGGGTATTCTGATTTTCTTATTTATTGATTTTCTACAATAAATTTCGCATGTTTGCATCCAATTTAAATAAAATTCGACAATTCTAAATCACCTCGTTTTGACGTGGGGCTACTGTATCTGGATCTGGGAATTCTGGGACTCGCAGCCCGCTTACCTGTTCCTCCAGCTCGCGTGTACGTGGACTCGAGTCCGAGCCTGAGTCCCGAGAGGATGACTGCGACTTGGCCGGCTGGCGGAAATGCAAAACAAGGCCAGAGCGGCAGATTTATTGACATCTTCGTTGGCTCTCTTCCACTGCTTTGCATATGAGATGCCAAGACGAACGGGGACAGTTGCAGATTTCCCATACGTAGCCATAAATACGGGGACGATCTGAATTATCGGCACGCTCGCCACCGAACCCAACCAGTTCCATGACTCACCAACCTGCCACCTCGATCCGCTTGATTTTCGATTTCTAAATCACATCGTAATCACCACCGAATCGTTAGTCGAACTAGAAATTATGAATAGCCAATGAGAACGAACGATCGAGCGGAGATTTGAAATTATTGCGTGCGAATCTGCTGCGAACTCCAGAAAGATATATATATTTATTCCCCGCGAGATGTCGTCGTGGGAAGCCGTTTATTCAAATCAACTCTTTTGTCTCTGGCTTCGCCTGGCCATTATTAATTAAATGTAGTTATTTGTATGTTAAAATCAATATATGAATTTTAAGTTTTGGCCATCTCTGCACTCATGATTCCCACGTCATGTTAGCCAAATTTATCGCTCTCGATTAGACAAAAGCCATTCGCCGGAGATGTTTATGTGATGCGCGTCGAATTTGCAATTTCCATGCGAATTTGTCGCCAATTTGCTGTGCCACCCGCCGATTTGATGGGTTTATTCCGACTGCCAGACACATCTCGCTCTTGGCTTAGAGAATCCCATTAGCGGTGATAACAAACTGATCAGGAAATTCATCGAGGGGCTTCCTAGATGCGGTGATATCTCTGTGGGACTTTTTAAATTAAATGAAATCTTAAATGGAAAAGGAAAAGGTGTGGCCAGAATGTTGGGGACAAGATTTCAATGGGTTTTATATTATTGGTGATATGAAAGGATAATTTAAATGAATAATTATACTGACTGATTCAACCTTATGTCTTTGCGTGGTTTTATAAGATTGTGTCGCTGAAATAATACTTAGGACATTTTTGGGTGATATCCCTGCGAGTATTTGATAGGCCGGAGGGTTATTAGAGGTAATCAGCAGTAATTTTCGGTAAGACAACATTTCTTATCATATAAAAGGAAAATGTGTTAATGCTGTTAATATTTTAATACTTTAAAAAATACTCCCCCCTTAGTGATCATAGTTTTTTTTTACTTTAATTATTTTGTACACCCTTGAATACTACAACAATTATACACTAAGCAAGTTTATTCAATAAAGAAAATATTTAAACAAAAAAAACTGCAACTCAATAATTGGTTTCACAAACATTTCTGTAACTCGGCCCGCTCTGTTTTAATTAGTGTGTTCGGTTTGTGCAGAGCCATCGCAGGCAACTCCTGTTACTGGCCAGCTTCCCTTGAGTGATTTCATTAATTAAAATCGCTGTTAATGCGGATAACGGATTATGACATCGCCATGAGTGTTTGTGGGTGTATCAATCTGTTTGCGAACCGCCTGCTCCCCCACTCGCTCTGGGGACAGCTGGCGCTGGCTTTATTATGGCATATTATGCGGTCGTCGTTTGTATTAAAATTGTTAATTGGTTTTGTTTTTAATCTGTCAATCAATTAAAAAAACAACTGCGATTTAATTAATTAAATCAACAAAGACCGCAATAATGCAGCGCCAGCAGCGGCAGTAGCTGCAAATATTCATCTCAATGAGTGATAATAAATAATATTACCCAGAGGACAGTGCGACTCACGGCGATATGTGCCAGTCTGTGGCTGGTAAAATAGTAAGCGAAAATGTGTTTTTATTTACAAAATATTATCTTGATTTACTTAAGTTAATTAGTTACTTAGAAAATCTTTTTAATGGGGTTTTAATACAGTTATAAAATAAAGTTTTATAGAAAGTATAGGGCACTTTGTTAATAAAAAACAAACGCTAATGAAGGTGACTGGCACCCATTCAAAACAGCTGTCAGCCCTTCTAAAACAGCTGTTAGACTGTTCCTTGTTTTTAACTATAACTTTTAATGATTTTTGCCAAAGTTACACTTTATTATAGAATTTGTTTTTGATAGTCAGTCCATTAATGTATGTGTAATAGTTAAAAATTAATTAGCTTGCATCACAAACGATCCCAGCAGTTCCTTAAACCCAATTATAAGAGAATTAGTTAATTTAAAATTCATTAAAGATAGAGAGTAGTGTAACTAATGAGTTTTTTTTAGAGATAACACATGCATAAAACTCAAAAAATTCAAAATGCTTAAAAATTATTTACAAATAAAAATGTTCTATGATTACTACTTAAAATCCCTCTGTTAAAATTTATTTAAATATGTATTCAGCTGACGTCAGTGGTGGGCGTGACCCGATCCAAGTGGCCATGGACACCGAACTGGCATTTCCAAAGGGGGGGGGAGAGAGAAATAGAGCTCCAGGTGGGACCGAAGTCGCCCCAGAAAGAGACGGTACGAGTGTGGGAGTCGCCTAACGGGGCACCAACCTCGGCCCCGAACCCAATCCCCGATCCCAACCGAATCCCCGACCCCAAATCCTCAACTCCCATTCATTGGAGGAGGTGGAAAGAGCCAACGCCGTTTGAAATTTCCATACATTTATTTTCCACACTTTGGCCAAACAGCGCCGCCAGCTAAAAATGATAAAGCGACTTCATTTTTTCCACCGTTGCTGCTGCTGTTGTTGTTGTTCCTCGTGCCTCGTTTCGTTTTCGTGCACTCTTTTTCACTGCCCCTACCCCTCCCCCTACTGTACACTTAAAGAAAAAGAATGTCTTAAAAAATGTATTACTATTTTTATGGGGCTAAGCTAGCCATCCTCTACAGAGAGCTTGGACTAAGACCTTAGAGCACAACTAACTAAGGCAAGGGGCTCCCTGAGAATCGGCTTACTTACTGTTTGTATTGAACTAAAATTCCCAACTGGTTCCAGCTGCATACTAATGCTTAATTGTTAGTTTTACTTACAGAATTTTTATAACAAATTATTTATAAAATATTTAAATTGCATGAATACATTTATATTCCTTTTTTTAAACCCTTCTAGATATAATATGAGCTAAAAAAGTATATACAGCTATGGAAAATAATTCAAATTAGTTCCCAGAGATATTTCTGAAATGTAAAAATAGTTAAGATCTTGCAAATAGTTATTAAATACAGCTCTTTTAAATTCATATTATTCCTTAAAGGTATTTATAGATAGCTAAACTAATTTTGCTTGTTTATAATTCTTTTTTGTTTATCTTTCCTGTAAATACTATTAAAAATACCTTTAAGATCTTGTAAATAAAATCGAATTAAATATTTATTATTCCCATTTATTTTTCGTGTACCCTGCCATCAGTCAGTTCTCCGGCATTGGCTTACTGAAAATGCACCGCGACCCCTTTGGCCGCCCGCCCCACTCCAACGTAATTATGCAAATTAACTCTTTTTTTCGGGGCCTCTGCTCAGCGGGTCTGCCTGCCTGCCTACCTGGCCAGACCTCAGTCCCCACCCCTCCTCCGCACTCCACCTTATTTGCACCTATGTACGGATATACATCCACATAATACCGCCTTATGTAAAATGTCGGTTCAAGTTTAGGCCGCTGCTGGGGGAGTGCAATTTGTTGCTTGGGCGGCAAACAAATTTCGCTGAGCTCTTTGTTCGTGCGCACTCAATATGACAGACTTCCTGGGCCCCCGTATTCGGATGCCCATCGGGGAGCACTTTGGGAGTTACGGAGAGCCACGCATCGGGCACTTAATAACCCCGTTCTGCCTTGGCATTTTAGTGGCTGAGTTCCGGCAGCGTTTCTGCGAAAAATCCCACCTGAGCGGATCTTCGAGACATAAATCTTGGCACATCTACAGTTTAGACAATTCAGTAAAGCTTATATATATTTTTTTCTATATCTAATATAAGCTCAATTCCCTCCCAGATTGACTTCTTTATAGGGCTCTACCTGTCACTGTTCTTCAATCATAATGATCTCTTCTCTATTTTCTCTCATAAATATTTATAGGAAATGTAAATACCTCGGACAACTTGTGGGGGCCCGCCGTCGAATTACGTATTCCGCAGGCCACAAAAAGCGACCACTTCGGGAGTTGCAGACGCAGCTCCTCATTTGGTGAGCCACCAACTAGGCGACTATATGTGAATATATATATATATGACCGTATATATACGCTGGTGCACCGCTGAGCGGCACAAATCACCGCGACCACATATCGCTCAGACGCGACAAGGATCTGATCTGGGCCAGAGTTTGGGTCTGGGGGCGGCATTATGACGGCTGGAGAGCTTCAAGCTTGGGCTTCAAAGGAAAACGCGTCGCATAAATTGCGACCGGGCGGCCGGCGGCTTTAATAATTCAGCTCGTGGAGCGTGGAACGTAGAGCAGAGCCGATATGGCCAGAGAGTTGCAACAGTCGCCGCAGTGGCTGCCCCAACAGAGTCATACAAATCACAGTTATGATTATTGCCGCGATTAAAAACTGTCGCCCGCCACGACGATGTCTCCAGCTCGCTGACCACAGGCGGAATGGCCAGGCCAAGAAGCCAGTGGCAGGGAGTGCAGTTGGAGAAATAATATGACTGCCAATTTAATACAGATTTTATAGTTTGCTTTAATATATCGTTTTAAGTTAGCTAATTTTTCCGTTCCTTTCCTTTCCCTTCATTCCTATTTAGTTTTCAATATATAAATTGGTCTCAATTTTTTCTACAAGTGTCCTCTGTCTGCGGTGGCTCTCTGGTGGTGGTCACTGCGCGTGCGGCACTCAATCCCGGCCAGAAGTACCGCGAATGAGTCTATCGACGTCTGTGCCTGACTCGGCACAGTTCGGGGAGCTTTGTCAAAGTTGCCATAAATATCATCTTTTCAAAAATCTCCAGCTGAGCATTTGCAGCAGTCGGCAGTGTGGCAAGTCGTAGTTGCAGTGGCAGTTGCAATCGCGGCGGCTTGAGCTTTTTGCACACCGCTGGGGCACAGCGGTGATTAATTAAACCGACTGCAGCTCCAACTCATGATTTATAATGACGAATTTATTTAAGCCTTGGCTTGAATCGATTCCGATTACGAGTATGGCCTCCATTGGCGGCGCCTTTCAATGCGCTTTTTCAGCGGTCTCGAGCTCGAGTCCATAGTCAGCCACTAGCTTCGTCTCTCCTTCAATGGGTATTGGATTGGATGGTGAATTCGACAGGAGAGTGTCACGCTTTCCCATCATATTAATTTTGACTTGGATGGAAATTATTCATAAAATACAAGCTTATGTATAGCTCTTAAAATATTTAATTATATAAATAAGTTTGGTGCTCGCTTCTTGTATAATCTTCTTGTTTTATCCTCTTTCTAATGCGATCCCACCAGCTCCAAGCCAGGCTCCTGTCTCCTGGCTCCCATCCCAAGCTCCTTGCCCCTCTTTTAGCCATAATCGCCGTCGACCTGGGACACAATCTCGCATGGAGGCGGTTCCTTCTGCTCCCTGCCAGACTGGAACCCCCCGGATCATTCGCCCGCGCCTCGTATGCAAAGCATTCTCTCAGAAGGCGAAACAAAACGATTGTGGACGCTGGTTGCCGGTTTAGTTAGAGCTAAAATACATTTGTTTATGCTAAAATCGCCCAATTAGCAAGATTGTTATTTCTTGTACAGTCCGCAGATGCTTCATCGCTGATACGAGAGGAGCCAGAGCCAGGGCATGGACCAAGGAACCCAGGAACACTGGAACCCAGGAAGACTGCCTCCTCGCAATGGAGGAGGATCGAGGCTGGGAATGCGACTGCGACTGGCATGCCCATTTGTTTGTATTTATGCATCCGAAACAATATCAATTGTAATGAATTTTGAATATCGTTAAGCGTGAGCCCTCGGGTCCGCGATCCTTGGAAAATGTCGCAAAACGGAATGTTCTCTGGCTGCGAGATGCGGCGATATGGATATGGTTCCCACAGGCTGCTCCAGCTGAACCTGAACCCTTTTGGCAGAGCACTGGAATTCCTGTGCCCTGTTCTCCTTGGTTCCTCCTTGGTTTCCATATAAATTATAAATAATTATTTGGCCGGCAATCAAACAACTGATGGCACTTCCTGGTAGGAAATATCATTATTCCCCTTGCTGGCTACGGATCTCCATCAACGCCAACGCCGGCTCAGGGGCAGTATATCCAATCATCCGGTCTCCTCTCCTCCTCGCTGGCAATTTCCCAACACGATCGCCGTCGTTTTGTGTGTCATCGTTTGATTTGTCATTATCATCGCGCACATTTCGTGGCCGCCATCTCTCTCGGGTTCCCTCTTACGAAAAACGAAAAACACGAAAATTACAATGGCTCCGTTTGCAATCGCGAATATAGCAGTAATAACCGACTTGTAGCTCTGTGTGGGACCCTTTCCTGGCCCTGACAGGGGCTCAGGCTGGCGAATCGTGGCTTTAACTCCGCCTGAAGCCGTCCCAGTTGTTATGCAATTTCCAGCGGAGCTCACAGCCAGGCAGTTTCTATTGTTGGAGAGCAGCAAATAATCATGTTGTCAGGTCTTTTAAGGCTTATTCGTAGGTTGAATTATTTGTAAATTTAAGTAACTTTATATTACTATGTGTAGCTATTACGTGGGCTGCTATATATATTTCTGGCCTAGGCAACACTAAGTGTTGTTAGGTGGAATCTGACATTTCCATTGAAAAGTTCGACATTTTTAAGCATAAACGTACTCAGAACGGTTTGACGTACGACTATCATTTGTGTTGTTTACAGTTACTTAAAAAAATCTTTGTATGACTATGAAGCACCATCCTATAGCACTGTGAAAAACTGGTACAACGAATTCAATCGTGGCCGACGCTCCCTCAAAGACGAATTCCGCGAAGGTCGTCCAAAAACAGCCGTTGTGCCAGAAAACATCGATGGCGTACGTGAACTAATAATGCAAGACCGTCATGTGACATACCGTGAGATAGAGGCATCCCTAGGCATTTCTTCCACCAGCATACATTCGATATTGCATGAGCACCTGGCTGTAAAAAAGGTTTGTTCTCGTTGGATCCCGCACAATTTGACAATCGCTCAAAAGAAGGCTCGTGTGGATTGGTGTAAAGAAATGCTGAAAAAATACGATCGCGGTGCTTCAAA
>VNJW01011596.1:0-12425 GCA_008042615.1 Drosophila auraria
CATTGTATCCAAAGCTGTTTTGAACAATCTGACCAATTCATTACACTCATGAAGAAGATTTTGCAATTGTTGTATTATTTCACGTTTAGTTGCAGTGAATTAATTAAGTTCAACTGCCGAATCACCAACGAAATAGATCTGAAGGAATTTATGATCTTTGTTTGGTGGTGGTAACAAAGCGCCCGCTCGATGGTGAATTTGCCCTTGAATCTGAATTTTGTGATGCAATTTCGTGAAAAATTATAGTTGTTCATGTTGATAAAAGAGTGACGCTATTACCTTATAACTCGGATTGTAGCCTGGTTGTTGAACAACCTCTGCTCCAAATGACGTCATTTGAAAACATCCGTTATATGGTTTGATTTGCTTGTATTTCCATATAGAAGCGAATACAATGGCTCTGGTGGATGAGTCAAAACCGGCAATTTTACCTTGCCACCTGCGCAGCATAAGCCGGGAGCTTCCAATCGAAACTTCAGTGCATTGCAGTGCTGACATACCACAGACAATGAACCGATAACAACGCAACTATGGTCTTTGTAGGACGCTGAGAAATTGTATGCAAATGCAGCGCGATTCAAGTCTGTTCTTGGTACTCTTTGTGTAGAGCGAATCTTGCGTTTGACTTTCATGGACATTCCGACTATATGTTAATGTATTTTAGTTGCTATCGTACAACGCGCGCCGGATAACTAAATAGTTTCATTTATACGTTGAATATAATTATTTTTCCTACTGAATTTTAAATGTAGCCTACTAAGATTTTGCAATATTCAGCTCTAGGCCTGGCTCAACTCTAACATGGCTGTTTAAAGGGTTTTTCCGGCAATTATTCGAATGTTTCTCGCCGTAAAAACCATCCTTGAACTCCAACGAACATTTAAAAAAAAGAATTATCGAAATCGGTTCAGCCGTTCACACGTGTTGCCATGACAACGCGAAACGGGTTTCATTTTTATATATATAGATTATTCAATTAATAAAATTATATCAGTTCGGCAAAGTTGGGCTATAAAAGTGAATGTTGTTATTGTTTGTTATTTCTTGGTCACGCTCGTTCTTTTCTGACGCAATTTTTTTGGTGACCAGTCGGTCTCTTTTCTCTTCCACACACATTTCTCTATTACAATAAAAAGCATATTTTCATTAAAAAAATGTAGAGGCATTAGATGTTGACAATAGCTGGCAATTTTATTGCAGTTCTGCCAAAATTAGGTTAACAGTTGTTGAAGCATACTTAGTATGAAAATGGTGCTTCATATGAAATATAGGTAGTGGCCAAGTTGTCTAAGCGGCCGATGCATTTACGTTTTGCAAAATTGGCCAGAGCTCAATCCCACAAACAAGCAATTTATTTTTTTTTTTTGTATTTTTATTCTAAAATTTTTTTCGAGTTGTTCTCCGGGTATAATAACAAAGGAAAAAGGAAAAAATGCAAAAAAAACAGAGAAAAAAAAAACAATAAAAAGTATTGGCGAGGTCGGGGCTCGAACCTACGACCTAGACGGCTACAGGCTACGCAGCTTGCAATAGCAGCGTCTTAGGGGGTGTTTTAAAATTCTAACCTTATTGCTAATATCTCCCATTTTTATCATCCGATTTTATTGAAATTTTTAGAAAACGTCCGCTTAAACCTATTCATTTATTGTATCTATTAACTTTAACCCAAAAATAACGAGTATAGATTTTTTTACGTTTTTTATAATTTTTGAGGGCGGAAGTGGGCGTGGCCAAATTTTAAAACAAACTTGATCTGCGTGCAAGAAATACCAATGTTGTCACCAAATTTGGTAACTCTAGCACTTACAGTCTCTGAGATCTGTTGATTCACACGGACGCCGGTGTATAAGTTCTAAAACCCCGGTTCTATTCTAGGTCGTGGAGTTGGTTCTTAAATAGTAGTATCCATTTAATATGATTTCTTTACTGCTTAATATGATTAAATAACAGATAAAAAATTGTTACCCTATAAATGCAGATTATAAAAATCTATCTTTCGGAAGAAATTTTTTAACTGGAACAAAAACTTAATAAAATAATCTTAAGAATTAAGAAATTTTATTTTTATGTTGAATGTTATGTTATGTTGAAATTTTTATGTTTATTCATGTGAGTCGACACATGAATAAACATGAAAATTCAAAATTGTTTCCGGTCAATATAATATTATTTTGGAATTCTACTTTTAAATAGTAAAACAACTATTTTTCCTAAGTAACCTAATAGTTTATGGTAATTTTATTATTTGGGGTAAGTAAACTATTTTTCTTAGGGTGGCGCGGTTTTAACAATAAAAAAGTTGATTTTACATAGATTTTACATAGTTTCTTTTTTGTGTGTGGAAAAACTTCGGAGCTAAGGCTGAAATAACACATTCAATTTTTAGCCTCAATTTATTGTCACAATTTTTTCCTTATTTCATTTCTAATGAGAGCGAGGGAGACGGCTACAACTTGAGTTCGCCCCACAATTATTGACGCTAGCGGCAGCGCTGCTCCCAAAAATTGTATTTTGTAGGTACAATTCTTTCGCCAGAGACAATTTTTTGGGTTGATAGATCGACTACAGTTGGGAAAATGGTCCGAAAATGGCTAAGTACATTTTTTATTAGACAATCTATCGTATTATATGCAACCTAAAACTATAAAAAAAATTAATTTTTAAAAAATTTAATAATTAAATTAAAAAAAAAAACAAGAAAGAAAGCTATCTTCGGTAAACCGAAATTTGTATACCCTTGCAGTCTGCGATTGGATTTTTGAAAATAGATTCATTTTGGTTACAGCTGAAAAAATATCTTAGTTTGTAAACATTTTATATCTCACATATAGAATTTTACATTTTACATGTAGAACTTTACATTTTATATGTAGAATTTTACATTTTCATTTAAATCGACCGATCGTTTTTATGGCAGCTATATAATTCTATAACCGTAAAAAACTGATATATCTTGAAATTAATTGATATGCGTTGAAAAACAAAGAAGTTAAAATTTTTTTTTTACATTAATTTCGACATTATTGATATGGCTGCTATAGGATATAGTTTTCCGATTTCGGTCGTTCCGACATATATACTGCATGCTTAAGAAATAAGACTATGCTGAAAATTTCAGCCCGATAGCTCAAAAACTGAGAGACTAGTTCGCGTAGAAACCGACAGACCGACAGATGGACTGACAGACGGACAAGGCTAGATCGACTCGGCTGGTGATGCTGATCAAGATTATATATACTTTATGGGGTCGGAAATGCCTCCATCACGGCGTTGCAAATATCATGGCAAAATTATAATACCCTCTGCAAGGGTATTAAAATTAAATGGTTATTAAATTTTTTTATTTTCTATATTGTTGCCGTTTTTAATATGGTTCAAAATCGTATTACTAGCAGCTTAAGATCCGCGACTAGCTTTTCTAGAAATTAACTGAGATAATGATATTGCACTGGCTGGGCCTATATCTTTAAAGTATTTTAAAAGAAGTCAACAACAAATGACTTCATATATTTCAATAAAGAAAATCTAATATAACATATATCATGAAAGCGGGTTTTCTTAAATTTTTTTGTTATCTGGCAATGATACATCGCAGAGAATGGTCATTTTGCATAAAGTCAATGAGATAATTTATTTTTCCGTCTCGATAGAAATCAATTTTTATTTGACATGACATGTTTGTATTAAAAATCCTCAAAAAATAAACGAAAAATACTAGCCAAAATAAGACATTATGCACTCAACGGAAATCCCTGGAGCTGCGGTCTCTGGCGCGGCACATTCGGAGGCCGAATCTTTTCACGCACCCGACCTCAATGTCATTTGAGTTAAATATATTGGGGTCGGGGCTGTGCCGAGGGAGTAAGCTGTTGGGAGCCTGCGTCGAGTTGTAGGGTAGTGGCCAAATGCGGTGTGCATTGGTGGTTTTCTTGCGCTTTGGGAACTCGTTTAGTAGCTTTAGGCAATTAATCTGGGAGTCCAGCGCCGAGAGCAAATTATTATTTCTACGAAAACTTATAAGAAGCTCTTTAAAACCATTTTTGTTTTGACGCATTAATGCCATCATTTCCCTTTCAACATCGCGACAGGTCTCACAGCAGTAGCGCATTCCAATGTTTTTGGTAACAGTATCAGCCATCCGTGCCTGTGCAATCAATGCACTTGGCGTGCACGATATTATCACAAAGCCTGCAGCCAATAACAGGGTGCCCTGCTGAAATTTCATTCTTGCAGGTTTTAATTGCACAGACAAAATAAAAAGACATTTAAGACATTTACCATTGTTCCGATCAGAAGATAAGAGAAAATATGAGTAGTTACGGTCACTAAGAGAGAGAGAGAGAGAGAGCGAGCAAGAGAGCGTGAGTTAGGGAGCTTAAGCCGTTAAGCTCTAATATCGGCGTAACGGATAAAGCACAAAGATGAAAGCAAAAGTGAAGGTAAGCAATCGCTGCACCAAAACTAATTTGCAATTAATATAGTTATTAATATACAAAAACAGCTGAATGCACATGCAAAGTGAAACTGCGAGTTATTATTGACACAAGATAGAAGTTTTAAATAAAAACACGGTTTTTAATAGAAAGAAATTAACACAAATACAAATTAACAAACACAAAACAAAAACACGACCGATCAATTTGAAAGAGAAACAATCTTTAAGTCGGGATTTGAAAGTCAGCTGAATAAAAACATGATTTGGTTTGCCTACTTAACTCCGAAAAACAATTCACATCAATGACAGAAATTAACCTGACATTGCCTAAAACTAATGGCAGTATTTGTGAGTTAACCACTTGACTGGTCTGAAATAATTGGAGCTGATTTGGAAGACCGATAATAGCAAAAGAGTTGGCTGTCATCTGTCCACAGGAGTTCCAAGTATTTGTCCGCGTTTGTTTCAAGATACAGCAGTAGTACTGTTTCTGAGTTTAATTCTAATTTTTTGAGTTATTAAGTCCCCACCCCTAGCCTGTTCCGGTTAGTCAAGCTCCCTTATGCGATTTCATTCCGCTGAAACAATGTTGCTCAAGACATAGTTTCAGTTGGGTTTGTGGTAGGACAAAAAACTAGTAGCAGGGTTCATCTGGAAGACGCTCCTTAAATGTGAATCAAATGTTTCGGGTCTATTTTTTTTGTTTTTTTTTTTTGGTTTTTCGATGTATCGTAGTTGTGCATTTTCAGCGTCTTGTTTAAGAGCTCAGTTTATTTAGCGAGTGACTTCCTTAAGACGTTATTTTGATAATGTCGATTTATTGGTTTGCCAAGCACGTCGCAGACGCTCTTTTGTAGGACATGCTGTTCATTTTTCTGATTAGTTTTGAAATTGTTAGTTTGTGTATACTTCCTTTGTGGTGTTGAAATAGTGGCTGCTGAGATGAGTACGTCTTCAAGAGCATAAGTAGTGCAGTCGATATCCGCTTCGATGTTGAGCTGCGGGATTAGTTCAATGTTGGAACTCACATATCTATCTATATATGGTCAAAAACAAAACCGGTAACGTTACGTTTGTACGCATTTTTTGTTCATATTTCCATTAATAAGAAGCAAAAATTATAAAGACTTATATTTTGTATCAACTTAATTTTTTTCATCACCCCTACCTTAAGAGTTACAAGAGCTCAAATTAGTCGGTAACGTTACCAAAGTTTGGAAGTAGTTTTAGAGTTTACTTTATTCTTCCGTTTAAATCGGAGAATCTTAAAGTAAAGTCGGTAATGTTACACAAAAAACCGGCGACGTTACGTGTACGAATTTCTATTTTATTCAAAAGAATAAACAACAGAAAAATATATTAAAAATCCCAAAACCTTTTGAAAAAGTAATTACTTCCCATTTGCAGCACCTGTGTAGATCAGTAATTTCTCCATGCCAACATGGATTTATTAAACGAAGATCAACGAATACTAACCTTCTAAAGCAGACAAATTGGATATAAACTGATTTCAGTAAAGCATTTGACTCCGTTAATCACTACCTTCTGGTTAGTAAACTCGACTTAATGGGTTTTCCTGTCGGTCTTCTTAGGTGGATCTCAAGTTATCTGAATGGCTGGACGCAAAAGGTCCTCTTTAAAAACAACTTGTCAAATGTTCTCCGGGTGACCTCTGGTGTCCCGCAAGGGAACCACCTGGTTCCCTTACTTTTTACATTATTTATTACGACTTTTCCAAAGTCTTGACTAACTCCAGAGTACTCATGTACCCTGACGACGTTAAACTTTGTGTGCAATACAAGGACCGCGCTTGCCAGTCGGATTTACAAACAGATCTTAATAACTTTCAAGCATGGTGCAATGCAAACGTATTAAACCTAAATGGCTCCAAATGCAAGCTGATTAAATTATTACGTGTCTCTCCCATGCTTGCGAATTATACGCTGAAGGGCTGCTCTTTGGAAAGGATCACTCTAGTTGACGATTTGGGTATCTTCCTAGATCCTTAGCTGGAGTTTATTGATAATATTGCGTGCATTTTGAATAAAGCCAGGGGTGTGCTTGGATTTATTAAACGGTGGTCGAAGGAATTCGATGACCCCTACGTCACGAAGAATTTATACACTTCATTATCTCGTCCTTTTTTAGAATATGGATCTTGCGTTTGGAGTCCCCAGTGGGACGTTTATAGGAAACGCATTGAGTCAGTTTAAAAGAACTTTTTACTTTTCGCTCTTCGTGGCTTTAACTGGGATACAAACCTTAGGTTGCCCTCTTATTCTAGTAGACTTCTCCTAATTAGCCTTCCTTCCGTAGCTAACCGTAGAACGATGTTAGGCATTGTCTTTATGTATAATCTGATCCGTATTAACGTGGAAAGCACCGATCTTTTGGCGCAGTTGAATTTCCACGTACCATGTAGAACCACAAGATCCTACCTGCCTTTGGTTTTGCACCACTGCAGAACATCGTATGAAATGCATGAACCCTTTAGAGTATTATGTGCAAATTATAATGATTTGTATAAAATTACCTCATCTGTAGATAGCCTTCCTAAACTAAAAACATTAATCTTAACCCACCTTGTACACATGCAAGATAGCAATCGACCTGCGCGCTATTAGTCTATATGGTGGAGGGTTGTTTCCTCGAATTCTTTTACCTATACTTTTATATACTGATGCCATTTTCTAGACGCCTGAAATATTGGGGTGGCAAGAAAAAGTCTAGGAATTCTCGCCGGAATTCGGACCAGGTGGCACTCTGGAGACGGCTCGTCCTGAATCATCACGATGCCCGGTCCGTGAGCATTTCGGTCATGACTCTTGGCAGGTGAGACAGTGGGAGGGCGTAGGACGTAGCCCTTTCTTCTAACTCTTCCAAGAAAGTTAATGGGTCTGTATGACCGTTGAATTTCAGCCCCCATTTCCGTTTTTGCTCGGCTACGGCAACGAGGGCAGGAGGGCGAATATATTGGATCCCGTAGGGTACATACTCTTCGTGATGTGTGTCCGTGTCTTTATTGCGACAGACATCAGCTCGTGTTTCGTTGACTGAGCTCCCTGTCCTGGGCCAGTGTCTTCTCTCCCCAGTGTCTACCTCTCTCTGGCGCGGAAGATTAGAACCTCCGGCTGTGAACGTGGCCTCTAACTCGACCAGTCGGATCTTCTGTGCCTATGTTATTTCGTCTGCTTTACTACTTCTGCGAAGCGTTTTCTTATCTCATCCACCTTTCCGGTTTTATCAAGCCCGAACACTGAGGCCAGTGCCAAAAGTTTATCTTTCTTGAGTACATAAATCCAGCGCGTGCCGATTCTACAGTCGGTCGGCTCCATAGTTAATTTCTTTTCCTCTCCGGTATTTGTCATAGTGTGCTTTTACTGGGTTTTTTTCTTTTCTCTTTCGTCTCGTTCACTGAACAGACCCCAGAAATTTGCACTAAACTACGGTTAATATTTAGCTAGAACAAAAACGGGCAGACCCCAGAAATTTGCACTAAACTACGGTTAATATTTAACTACAGCAAAAACGGGCACACCCCAGAAATTTTCGTTTAACTACGGCTAATATAGGTTTTAGTTAGTGTGTTTATAGGCTTACCCTCAGTCGGCAGCCGCCGACTTTCGAGTTATTTTTTCGTCAGATTATACACACGTATGGGGGCTAAGTCTATGGTAGTGAAGCGTGTGTGCCTCCCGCCGCGCCAAGCTAACTCCGCCAGTGGGAGTTGGCAGTCACATGCCGACTAATGAAGACCCACCATACGTGGTGAAGAACCACATCCTGCTCGAGGTGCCCCTGCTCTAGACTAAATATGGCGGATCTAGAGAGGACAACTCGAAAAAACTCGTAATCACCGGTGTTACCGTACCGTGCCTCTGTGATGAATGGCACTACGTTAGTGTGTCTTCTAACGGTGGCTTCCGGATACCTGGCACCTCCGGTGTGCCCGATCCGGGGTATGAGGCTCTACCCCGGGGGATACTTCCTAACTCATTACTCGTGGGACCAGTTTATGGAATCAAATATAAATACACCCCAAGAAACAGGGTGCTCTAGCAGCCCCAAATCGATTCAAATCGAACCCATCCGGGAGCCCGAAGATGCTATGGACATATGTTCACAAAGCTCTGCACCGACAGCATCACCAAGGAAGAGGAAGAAACTCTGCTCGCCTCCCCTAAGGATGACAAAACCAAGCGGATCGCACTATCGGGCGCCGCAAGGAAGAGGTTGCGCAGACACCTTGCGAACGGCGTACTCATGGAGGAGGCCAAAAGGCTCGCTCAGAAGCCTATGGACCCTCCAAGGGAAATGCCCAGCAAGAGTGGCGCCACCACAAATAAGAGAGGTAGATTGGCCAACACGACCCCAGAAGAGGCGTTGAAAAAGAGGGCCATGTTTAAAACCGCGGCACCTAGTGCCCAGACGAAGGGCGATCCTGCAAGTGTTTTGCCGGCCACGGCGGCTCCAGCAGCCACCACAACCGCAGCAGCGGATGGGCAGGCAACACAGACGCAGTCGCCCCAAGTCGGTGTCATGGCCTCTTACATGGACGTTGCCAGCTCGGCGAAGATGGCTATACTCCCTGCGGACTACTTTGAGCATCTCCTCACGACGGAGCAACTGAATACCATTCAGTCCGCCATCCTTTCGAGAGTGATGGCCCTGAGACACGGCTCTGTGAAGCCGCTGTTCTCTGGCTGTACCTTTCGACCAGGGTGGATGGCCGTAACATGTGGGAATGCGGAGACAGCCGAGTGGCTATGCACAGAGGTGCCAAATCTACGGCTGTGGAAGGACGCCCACATCAAGGTGGTCCCAGAGGCAGAGGCTCCACGTGCCGCTGTCTTCATTGGGTTCTTTCCGCTCCCAAACGCGGAAATGAAGACAGACGAGATCCTTAAGATCGTCGAGGGCCAGAACAGAAATGAGGCAGAGCATGGCCATCATCACGATTGCGCTGGATCCTGTTTCGGCCAATCGTTTGAAGTCGCTGGCATACCAACTGTCCTTCGCGTGTGGCACGGCTACTCTTAAGCCAAAGGCCAGCACGCAGCCGAAGACGCAGGCGGCGGCTCCTGCTCTCGCAGCGGAGAAGCCCACCTGCTCCAAGGCAATACAGGACACGGCTGCGACAACGCCACAGAATGCCGCTGATGGCACAACCCATGCAGGCACAGAGGCTAGCGGCACCACAGTTGCCCAAGAGCCCGTGCCACCATGGAAAATTATGCGCCCTCCCCTCTATGGGCGCATCACTCGCAGAGCAGGGCGCATAAGCAAGGGTGTGAGGCGCACACCTGAGGAGGAGGCCCTTCTGCGCACCAACCAAGGCCGAAAGATGGCGGCCAGGGGCCGCAAGAGGGTGGACTAATGTCCCGTCCTCCTCCCCCCACCCTCCCTTACACCCGGACACACCTTAGATTTCTCCAAGCAAACCTCCACCACGCAAAGGCCACATCTGACGTCCTTTGTGAGAGGTTTGCTACAATGGACATAGCATTTATCCATGATCCATTCGTAAATGCCGGACGTGTCCTTGGGCTAAGCACCCCATCTGGTAAGCTGCTATAGGCAAACGGCCAACCTCGCCCTAAAGCGGCTTTGTTAATAAACAAAAATCTAACGTTTGTTCCCCTATCACAGTTCATCACTGAGGACCTGGTGGCGGTTTGGGTTAAAATACCCACTGCCCATGGCGAGCAGGAGGCAGTGCTGGCCTCTGCCTACCTACCCGGCGATACTGACGATGTGCCTCCGGTGGCTACCTGTGCCCTGGTAGAGCACTGCCAGAGAAACCGGCTCCGGTGGATAATTGCTTGCGATGCCAATGCGCATCACACGGTCTGGGGGAGCAGCAACATCAACAAAAGAGGTGAGTACCATTTTGAATACTTAATTAGTAATAACATAGGTTTACTAAATCAGGCCAGCGAGCCTACATTTATCAATGCAATTAGAGAGGAAGTCCTCGACCTAACTCTCTGTAGTCTGAATATGTTGTCCGTTGTCTCAAACTGGCACGTTGCGAATGAGATCACTATGTCAGATCACCAGCACATCAGATTTGACATGGGAGGTGCCTTGCAATGTAGCCTAGTTACTAGAAATCCCAAAAACACAAACTGGGATCTTTTCTGTTTTGAACTTGAGCAATCCAGAGACTGCTCCACCCATCCGATAATAACCACAGACGAGTTAGAGCGTGTAGCTACTGTGCTTCATACAAACATTGAATCGGCATATCACGCCAGCTGCGAACAAAAAGCTCGTAAGATCAGTCGGGCTGTTCCTTGGTGGAACAAGAGCCTTGACGATCTTAAACAGGCTGCGCGAAGGCTCTTCAATAAGGCGATGAATGGGAAGGCCACATGGGATTCCTACAAATCCGTCATTGTGTACGGACGTCTTATTTTCGTGCTCTGAAAAAAATAAAAATTTTTTCCCAGGAAAATTTTCTTCCAAAACATTTTATTTTTTCTCTTTAAAATGTTAGTGTTTTTTTCTCCGAATAATTTTATTGTCTTGACTAGATTAAAATTCTTTCGAATAAGCAAGTTTGCCCGCCTGGCTGTGGCCTTGCGGTCTCTGCCCAACAGACACCGCCCACAGCCGGACCTTTCCGTGGGAGGTACCGTGTGGAGGTACCTTCAATGCCCAAGATTCACTCTCCTCTGAAAGCACGGAAGACAACTCTGACGACATGTCGATGACATCGGACGACTCTCGCTCTTCCACCCCAACGCCCAAAAATGTAGCAAGCACCTATCACATGCGTCGTGGACGCTCACGCCCATACCCTGCATCCTCAGGCAGATTGCCGTCGGACCCAGTGGCCCCTGCTGTTCCTGTGGAATTACCGGCCCAAGTTTTTGCATCAACCCCGGCGATCTTGAACGCCAATAATGACCCACTTCCTGAATGGACGGTTAAAAGTGTGGATAAGACTTTCAAATCAAGCACTGTTGCCTGGCAACAAGTCCGTTCTAAGAAGCGTCGACTTCTAGACCCGGTTCCCGCCTTACAAAAGGAAACCCCGAAATGGTCTACAACTAACTCCCGACATTTGGCCACACCTCATCCACTTCAGCAAAACCAGTTTGCTGAGTTATCGAGAGATGTTGATGAAGCCGATCTCACGGATGTTGAAGCTTCGGTTGACACAAATGCCACGCCCTATCAGGATTCCTGGGATAACGGACATCAACGAATTGGAAGCTTTCCTGAGTCCTCCAATACCTGCTGAAGACTTTGAATTCCGTACATCTTCTTCAGGGGATATACGACTTTACGCCAAGGACTCAGAAACTCATAGACACATCATTCGAAGACTAAACACAAGAAAAAACCAGTACACACACTTTTGTCTGGACAGAGACAAGACATATCGTGTGGTAGTACGCAACCTTTCTGCCTCCACCCCAGTGGACAAGATTGTGGCTGAGTTTCGCAAGCATGGACACCTTGTGACGAACACTCACAACCCAAAGACCAGACTTTCACTCAAGACCAAACCTGATGGTTCTTCTGATGACCGGCGCCCTCAGAACATTTGGTTCATAAACCTGGCGCCTGCTCCAAACAACAAGGAGGTATTAGAGGTAACTCAAATTGGAAGACAGAGAGTGTCTGTTGAGTTGCCAAGGAAGAGCAAGACGCCAAGACAATGCTTTAGATGTTTTGACTTTGACCACATGAAGAACTACTGCCTCAAGCAGCCTGTCTGTGGCCGCTGCTCCGGTAACCATCTAACAGGATCTGAGCTGTGTTTGGCCATGACTGTTGGGGACCTGTTATGTGCAAATTGCTTTGGAAACCATGCAGCATACGACAGATCTTGCCCAATTTTCATCCGCAAGTCCAACTACCGACGCACTGGGGTCAATTTGGCTGCTCCTGGCCAACCAAGCTCACGCGCACAGAACCAAGCTGTACCGGCCTTCGCTGTACGCAAGGGCTTGTCCTTTGCGGATGTGCTTGGGAAACC
>VNJW01011600.1:0-12385 GCA_008042615.1 Drosophila auraria
ATAAAAATATCGACTGGATTAGTGAACGGGCAATACTAGCAGCGAAGAACAAGGACGTAGATAATTTGAATTACATTATTCAAAATCAAATCGATGGAGAACTGCATTCAAACAGATCCGTTGACAGCGTGACCGACGAGGATGAAGCGACGAACTATCCGACAGAATTTTTGAACTCGCTAGATGTGCCAGGAACTCCACCGCATAATTTGCAACTGAAGGTGAGATCAATTATTATAATGCTGCGGAATCTAAATCATCCGAAATTGTGCAACGGTACGCGGTTGTCCGTCAAGAAACTGATGAATAACGTGATTCAGGCGACGATCATCAAGGGAACATTTAAAGGAGAGGTAGTCCTTATACCACGAATTCCAATTATTCCAACTGATCTACCATTCCAATTCACGAGGATTTAGTTCCCCGTCCGATTGGCATTTGCGATGACAATCAACAAATCGAAAGGCCAATCGTTAGAAGTCTGCGGGATAAATCTAGAATTTCCCTGTTTTTCGCACGGCCAGCTGAACGTTGCATGTTCACGTGTTGGTAAGCCGTCTTCATTGTTTGTTTTTGCGCCGGAAAATAAAACAAAAAACATAGTATATCATATCGCTCTATACTAAATAAAGAAAGCAGTGTTTGACTATTACCCTGGGGTTATATAATGGCGTCGAATTAGGGCGAGACAAAGTTCGCCGGGTCCGCTAGTAACTTATAAAATGGCGTCCAGGATACGATGAGAGTTTTGATAATGCAAAAAAATGGCTGCGATAAGCAGCCTTGCATAACCTGCAATTCAAATTGAAGAACAAGATCTCGGAAGATAACTCGGAATATTGAAGGAAAATCTTAACGCGCAGATGGGAGCATTCCTACTGGCCTCACCAATAAATACATTATCGGCATTAAAGAAAGAGAGAATCCGAGTCGAGATATGGATCCGGGAGAAACGAGCTCGACATGAACATACAAATGAGATCGCCGAAGACCAAATAGACGACACAGAAGCCGAAGAATATCCGGTCGAGGCATTTCAAAGGAACCGTCCAACTCAAAACAACGGAAAAGTATCGTGTAGACGAGGAAACGGATTTGACAGGAAGCCTTTCAATACCTACCACTTTTAACAATCCACCGGACTTTTATCGGAAACGCGGAGGAACAGAAGGAGTCAGGTGCCAAGCGCGATTTCATGACATCCTCTGCAACTATTGTGGCAAAAACGACTCGTATCATTCCACCGAGTCAGCGTTTATACAGGAGAGTCTGACAGGAGGGTCGGGGAAGCTTGATCAGACCCGACCTACCCCAACACCATAAGTCGTAGCAACGCGCGCCCGGCACAAATTTCGCCATCAAATCGTATCTCTAGCGAAAACAAGAATACGAGGCGGCGCGCGAACGAATATTCAATGACAGAAACAACAGAAGCCAGGAAAGACAAAAAACTTCAATATTTACACCAATATCAAGAAGCTGAAAGGAAATCCAAGAAAAATATTGTAGCTTCAGTGATCAGCCTAAAAGATGATATTCTCCTATTCGCCAAGACTACAGTAGACGGGAAGAAATAATAGCACTACTTGACACTGGCGCTAGTGCAAATTGCATTGGAAGAGGGGCACAAATTTTTACAAGGGCGACAACATAAGGTGCGCAGGATGAAGACACAAGACGAACAAACAGCTAACGGGGGAAAGACTCAAGTTACCAGCATGATTCACCCTCCTGTAGAATGGGAAGGGGAAAAAAAAGAGCTAGAGTTTTTAATAGTGCCAGCCTTACAGCAACAGTTTTATTTTGGAATTTAATTCTGGAATGAATTTCAGTTGCTGTTGCATGGGCAACGCTTAACGCAGGTTACACAACTGGAGGCAGGGGCAACGTTAGTCGAAGAAGATTCGACCCAAAAGGAGGCAGCGTATACTCGGATTGAACTGAAAGTGGAGCAAAAGGCAATTTTACGAAATTTAGCTATTACATTTCCATCTTGTACAGACATGGGCTTGGGTAAAACCGATTTAGAAGAACATGTCATCGAAGTAACACAAGAAAATCTACCCATTAAACAGCGTCACCATCCGATCTCACCATCAAAACAACAACTGGTGTTTGCAGAACTAGACAGAATGATTGGATTAGGAGTGATAGAAGAAAGTAACAGTAGCTGGAGTTCGCCAGTGACCTTGGAGCAGAAGAGCACAAAGAACCGCCTTTGTTTGGATGCGCGCAAGGTAAATTCACGAACGATTAAAGATGCATTTCCCTTGGCACATAATGAGGGACTGATAAGTCGACTGCAAGAAAAATATTATATTTCGGCAATTGAATTAAAGGACGCTTTTTGGCAGATCCCACTGGAAGCCAAAAGTAGAGAAAAGGCCGCATTTCCAGTGCCCGGCAGACCTTTATATCAATTTACAGTCATGACATTCGGCTTATCTATCGCTGCACAAAGAATGTGCCGGCTGATGGACAAAGTAATTCCAGCCGCGCTACGCGATAATGTATTTGTATATTTGGATGACCTGCTGGTGTGCTCTCCGACGTTTGAAGAACATTTGGAAATGTTGCGACAGGTCAGTGATTGTCTAAAACGGGCAAACCTGACCATCAACGTAGAGAAAAGTAAATTCTGCTGCAAACAGGCTAAATATTTGGGGTATGTCGTAGGTGGGGGATGCATAAAAACAGACCAGTCAAAGATCAAAGCTATCCAGGATTTTCCAAAACCTACCTCCGCCAAACAACTGCGAAGATTCTTGGGAATGACGGGGTGGTATCAGCACCTCTACACGAGTGTTTAACAAAAGACCGACTCAAGAAGTTTGAGTTGAGTGAAGAGGGGATACAAGCGTTCGAGGCATTGAAAGTGAACATGGTGTCAGCACCCGTGCTCCTCACACCAGATTTCAAGAAACCGTTCACTATCCAATGCGACGCCTCTACAACGGGAGTGGGGGGAGTCTTATTTCAAACTGACGATGACGGCGGGGAACACCCAATTGCGTATGTGTCGGCGAAACTAAACAAAGCGCAGCGAAATTATAGTATCACCGAATTGGAATGTTATGATGCGATAATTAGTGTCAGCAAATTTCGGGCTTATGTAGAAGGGATGCCGTTTAAAGTAGTTACCAATCACGCTAGTATAAAATGGCTAATGGGCCAAAAGGATTTATAATTGGACTTTACGATAAAGCATCGTATGGGAGCTTTATATGTAGTACACGACACACTGTCACGGGTGCATATGGACGAAATTCAAGCCCTGCAGTTGATTCCATGGAATTACAGCTAGACCTCGAGTCGCCCTCGTTTTAATCTCCGGAGTACAAAATGTTAATACAACGGATCGAGGAAAATGCAGGAAAAATATCAGACACTCAGATATATAAGGGCGTTATATACAAACGCTTGGGTTTTAGTACACATGATATGATAAAAAATGACACGGCATGGAAACTTTCAGGTTGTATACCGGATAAACTATAAGCAAAGTAACCGTGCCAAAAGGTTATAATGCAAAATTCGGACCTAACTGGATTCGGTGCGTGGTACTACAACGAAAAGACAGCGCTTTATATGAGTTAGGAAATGCAGTCGGGATGAGTATTGGCGATTACCATGCTAAAGACTTGTTTGCGGCGTGAAAAACTCACCACACCGTGCTTAACCAACCAATGTAATTCACTTGCAATTTAAAAACTTGCCAGCAGCCACCAGATAAACATGTCGTCGAGTATCGTAGCCCCCCGCGATTGGACCCAGTACGAGGAGGAGATCCTGGGAAGAGGAGCAGGCTTCTACGTGGAGGCGGAGGACCAGTACGTAGCCGAGTGCTTCTGGGCCACCTTCGACCCGCCACTACTAAAGACGGAACCGGACACACTGCATAAGCTGAGCTACCAAGCCTAACATGCTTGGAAAAAGGGCGAGCGAAAGCGGAGGCATTTTGACATCCGCCGACGACGCAGCACGTCTCCGAGTAACCGCATCCCCACCCAGGGGTTTTACTGAAAGGGGATCGGTTACCAGGAGCACGAGGAGCCGGACGATGAGAATGCCAAGTGTTATATGGCGCGCCGGGACTCAATATAAGCACAATTACAATAATGTGGAAAAAAAATTAAGTAATAAATAAATGAATAACATTGTTCAACCAAAGACTCTTTGATTATTAAGATGAATTACGCCATACGATTGTTTTGCACACGTTTTTTTCGGGCTGGGTCTAGGAGCTGGCTCCAGGCTCTCTTGAAATTTTGTTCTAAAGCCGCTCTCTCGTACACATACAGTGACAGTGACTTACAGTGACATCCGTCCGTATGTGCACACGCGCACGTATTTGTTTACATCGTGCTGTCGAAATATACCCTTCACTTTATAAGTTCTAAGTTAATTTTGAAAGACGCTTGCCCCACCATACTAAAAACTCTCATTTAGTAATGCCTTCATATAATTACTACTCGAATATAGTATACATAATAGTAATGGCCGGATATATGTACGTATCTAAAGAAACATAATATATTTTTCACATTATGTCATGTTGAAAATATTGTCATTAGGATATTTAACGTGCCACTTTTTAAATATATCTGAGTGCAACAATGAGGTAATGCACGCAAGTCGTGCCTCAAAATAATAAAAAACAACTGTGTACTAGCAAATTTATTGTGGAACAATGCATTAAGTGCACAAATGAAAGGAACGTGTATTCATTATGGTTTGATATAAATAATGAATGTTATGGGCATAAACAAACTTGTTTAAGTTTTACTTTTAAGGCGTTGCAAATGAACTGTGATAGCTGATAGACAAAATAAGCTAGCTAAACTCAGTATTTTATAACATAAGTGGAATCACGCTAGAGCCTTTTTTAAAGATATTTAAGATTTTAAAGAATAATAAGAAATATGAAAATATATGTAAATAAATAATAAAAAATATAAAAAGAAATAAATAATAAAAAATATATCATAAGCAACTAGGTGGGGAACATGGAACTGTTTTAATGTGTAAAATTAAAACATTTCAAGTCGACTCGAAGGTCATACATATATATATACATACATATATGACCCCATTACAATTTTCATTTTTCAATAGCCTCCCCGTGGTGTTCACATTTGTATTATATTTAATATAAACATACGAATGTATATAAGCATGTACATATGTACATATATAAACATGTGCATATTTGGGCGGCGTATTAGGAAAACTTTTTAAATAAGGGCAATTTTACTAGATAAAGGAGAGCTCCTTCTGGAGATTAGACGATCCTCTTAAGTCCAAGCGAGTGGCATTGGGGAGAAGATCGGCAGCGTACTGGGAAGCGGGGTCTCGATTCGCCCCCTGACACCGCAGGCCTTGTTGCTGATCCGGGATTTGGACGAGCTCGTCACCAGGGAGGAATTAGTGGAAAAGCTTACCAAACAAGTAGACTCTCCGCCGAATTCGGTCACCATCAAGGGCGTTCGAGCGCTCCCCAGAGGAGGCCAGGTGGCTACTATCTCTGTCCCGGCTGGAGCAGCAGAAGCCCTTACGAAGCTAAGAAAGGTGAAAGGTCGGCTGGACAAGGTGTGGAGTCAAGGAAATAGAGTCTCGTCCAAGGTGCTTCTGGTGCCTCGAAACGGGGCACATTGCTAGCGGATGTAGCAGCGCCACCGATAGAAGCAAAGCATGCTTTAGATGTGGCCAAAAAGGGCACAAGGTGGCTGAGTGCAAGAACCCTGCGCGCTGCTTCAGGTGTGCAGAAGCAAAGAGAAAGGACGTAAACCACCAGGTTGGCAGCCGGTATTGCCCCCTGGCGACGAAGTCCATAGCGGAGCTTAAGCGCAGCGCATGAAAGTGATCCAAATTAACTTGAACCACTGCGTGGCAGCACAGGACCTGCTGTCCCAAACGATTCGCGAAAGATGCGTCGATGTCGCAGCGCTAAGCGAGCCCTACAGGATAGGTACGTGCCCAAAATGGGCAGCGGACAGCTCTGGAAAGGCCGCCTTGTGGATATGTGGCAACGCAATGACCCGGTTGACGAATATCCGCACGGATAGAGGGTTTGTGCGCGCCAAGGTAGGAGGCTGGTGGGTCTACAGCGTATACCTCGCCCCAAGCCTATCGTTTGCAGATTTCGGAGCCATTTTGGACCGACTTCCTGCGGATGAGAGAGGTCGCTCCCCATCGCTGATAGCGGGCGACTTCAATGCATGGGTGGTAGACTGGGGTAGTGCCCCATTCTAGACATCGCGTTCCGGTGTACTGGTGGAATAGCGAAATTGCTGACGCAAGGAAGGAGTGCGTAAGGGCCAGGCGGCTGTACCAGAGGTCGTATGGACAGTAGGACACTCAAGGCGGCAATCCGGAGCAGTAAGACTAGATGCTTTCTAGATTTTTGCGACACCGCGGACGTGATCCCTGGAGAAACGCGTACAAGACGATTGTGAAGAGGCTAAGCCGGACTACCCAAAGCACCCCCATTGACACGGAAAGCCTCGAGAGGATCGTCGCGCACCTATTCCCGAGGATAGAGAACCCCGAGCTCGCGGTATTGAGAAACTCCGACTGGCTCCCCGGACTCGAGCAAGTCACCGAAGCGGAGATGCTGGCTGTGGCAGCCAGGATAAAGACTTAGAAGGCCCCGGGACCTGACTGCGTTCCCAACAGGGCGCTAAAGCTAGCGATCTCTCTCAGACCGGACCTATTCGCGGAGCTGTTCGGGAAGTGTCTCAGAGAGGGGACTTTTCCAAAGAGGTGGAAGACCCAGAGATTGGTGTTGCTGCCTAAGCCAGGAAAGCCGCCAGATGACCCATCTTCATACAGACCCATCTGTCTGATAGAAGGAGCGGGCAAGGTGCTTTCATCGGCTCGAGACTGGAGAGGGCGATCTCAGCGGCAGGCGACCTGTCCGATGCTTAGTACGGGTTCAGGAAAGCGAAGTCGATCGTCGATGCCATCACAAAGGTGATCGATATCGCAGCAGCGGCTATTGCGGGACAGCGGTGGAAAGGCGGATCCTAAGAGTACTTCCTTATAGTAACCCTGGAAATCCGCAACGCCTTTAACACCGCTAGATGGGGCTGCATTTTGGACGCCCTATCCAACTTTGGCGTGCCTCAATACCTGCAGAAGATGATGCGGAGCTACTTTAACGATAGGGTCCTGCAGTTCGACATCACCTGCGGAGTTCCCCAAGGGTTCGTGCTTGCGCCACTTCTGTGGAATGCAATGTATGACGGTGTTCTGCGACTCCCACTCCCAGGGAGAACGGATACAACTCGGGGCTGACTAGTGTAGGGCTGCAGTTAGCGCCGCAGAAGACTGAAGCAGTACTGGTGAGCTGCAGAAAAAGGTGGAAGTGGCGAACATCAGAGTCTGCGACGCCCCAGTCTGGTCGTCGAGGGCGATCAAATACCTGGGCGTGATGATCGACACGAGGCTCTCTTTTAAAGAACACCTCGCGTACGCTAGCACTAAGGCCGCCACGTCTGTCCGCGCGCTGAATAGGATAATGCTGAACTACAGAGGCCCAAGACAGGCGAGCAAGCTCCTGCTAGCAAGGGCAGCGAGAGCAGCCATGCTGTATGCTGCCCCAGTCTGGAGCCACGCCATTGCGTCGCGGTCTTACAGCCGGGGCTTAGACGCGTCCCACCGACTAGCAGCTCTTCCGATATCCAGCGCCTTCAGGACTGTTTCCGATCAGGCCGCTCTAGTCCTTGCAGGAACCCCTCCCCGCGACCTAATGGCCGCGGAGCAGGCCAGGGTGTTTAAGCAGCTGCACGGAACTCTGTCGCCTAGGGAGAGGAGAAAAGTACGCACTTTGGCGAGAGGTGCAACACTAGCCTAGTGGCAATCCCGTAGGGATTTCTCAACGAAGGGCGTTGGACGCATAAACTCATTCCCCAGCTGGAGGAATGGACAAGGAGGAAACATGGACAGGTGAAGTTCAACCTGACGCAGATCCTCAGCGGGTACGGGTGCTTCAGAAGCCATCTCCATAGATTCGGGCACGAGGATATAGCATCCTGCATGTGGTGCGAAATCTTATAGCGAGATCCTGGCTCTGGTCACGTGAAGTGAGGACAGCCAACTAGCGGAGCTTGGACTGGCAGTCAACAGGGTGCGACGGACGCCTAGAGGCAAAATGCTCCTGGAAGTAGCTCAGAAAGTGCCGAAACGATGCGAAAGAGCATCTCTCGTGTCCTTGGCGATGCAGCGGAGGTGCGAGCTCTGACGAAGAACTCGAAGGTCAGCATCTTCGAGATTCGAGATCTAGACGCGATCACGACGGAGAGCGAGATCCCCACTGCCGTCACGAAGCAGTACCAGCTTAGTGATGGCGCAGTCAAGGTCCGCAGTCTTCGACCCGGGTACGGCGAGTCGAAAATAGCGGTGATCAGCCTACCATGCTCGATGGCCAAGGAGGTCAGGCGCCGAGCTGAAGTCCGGATAGGATGGACCAGATGCAGAGTGCGGGAGCGCGACGGTCCCCCGCGCTGTTTCCGATGCCTGGAGCTCGGGCATATTGCCTTCAGGTGCAAGAGCGCGGTGGACAAGGGCGGGTGCTGCATCAAGTGCGACGAAGCAGGGCACAAGGCAGCTGCCTGCAAAAAGGAGCCAGCGCGCCCTCCCGGCGAAGGAGCCTCCAGGCATGGGGCCACACACAGAACCGGCGGTGACGACCCTCAAAAGAAGACATGCAGTTGATTCAGCTCAAACTGAATCACTGCAGAGCTGCGCAGGATTTACTGCTGGAGACAGTCCGCGAGGTAGCAGCGGATGTTGCCATCCTTAGCGAGCCATATAAGGTGAGCGAAGGAGGGTAGTGGGCCAAGGATCGCACTGGCAAGGCGGCCCTGTGGCTGAGCGGCGACAGGAAACGGAAGATGTCCAGCATCCTGGCAGCCGATGGATTCGTCCGGGCAGAGGTAAGCCGCTTCTGGCTATACAGCTCCTACCTGGCGACGAGTCTACCGCTGGAGGCATTCAGCAGGATTCTAGATGATCTCTGCTGCGACCTGCGGGGAAGAGCCAATGTCGTTGTCGGAGGCGCTTTCAACGCGTGGGCCCAGGAGTGGGGCTCAACCTTGACGAATGCTCGAGGTAGGGTGGTGCTGGAGGCATTCGCCTCGCAGACGTCGGGCTCCTAAACGGTGGAGCGCGGCACACGTTTGTCGGAGCAGGAGCAGCGTCATTCATCGACCTCACGTTCGCAAGCAGCTCAACTTCCCATAATGCCAGATGGAGAGTCAGCGACGTGTACACAGGGAGCGACCACGAAGCGATCCTGTGTACAGTAGGCGACCCCGCGAGAGAGCCGCTCCCGGCGCCGCAAAGGCGTACAGACCGGACACCTTGTGTAGCCAGGCATTCGAAAATGCGCTGGGTGGCATGACAGTGGAGGAAGAGGAGGGAGCAAACGCGGCGCCAAACCGAGTTGCTGCAGTCCTGGAGCACGCCTGCGACCGGAGCATGTGGCATGCGGGTAGGAGCTTTTCGGGAAAACCACAAGCCTGTGTTTTGATGGAGTGACAGGATAGCCGACCTACGGACCACCTGCCTTCAATCCCGTCGACGAGTGCATCCAGGCTTATAAGGTCGCGAGGAAGGCTCTCAAGGCGGCCATAAGGGACGCGACTCTCCGACGCGGCGGATAACGACCCCTGGGGCGGCGCGTACAAGCTGGTGGTCAAGGGACAGAAGGCAGGCAGCACCGCCCCCTCGGACCCCACGGTTCTGGATGGCATCGTGCAAGCGCTGTTCCCGCGAGGGGCACCAGTAAACATTCAGCCCAGAGAGGAGCGGCAGCCCTTTAACCCCATTGGCTCCTAAGACGTGACGGGAGAGGAGGTTTCCCGGACGGGGAGAACCGTACATCCGAAAAAGGCGCTAGGGCCGGACGCAGTTCCCAACAGGGCACTGAAACTATTCATCGCCCTGCACCCGAAGGAGTACGCGGCCCTGTTCTCCAAGTTTCTGACGGAGGGGACCTTTCAATAGCGGTGGAAGAAGCAGAAGCTGCTGCTGCTGGTTAAGCATAGTACGGAGTTTTTTCAGCGAGAGGGTGCTCACTGTGGAGACGGACATGGGTTCCATGGGTTCTCCGGCATACGAAGTCTCAGCCGGAGTCCCGCAGGGCTCCGTTTTGGGATCCCTGGCCTGGAGTACCATGTACGATGGGGTTCTGAGGCTCCCCATGCCCAGTAACACCACCGTTGGGGACTTCGCAGACGACGTGGCAGTGGTCGTAGTCGCAAAAGAGCGCGCCGCAGTGGAGAAAAAGGCAAACGAGGCGATCAAAGGGATCGAATCGTGGCTCTCGAGCGCGGGCCTGGAGCAGGCAGCGCATAAGACACAAGCGGTTCTAATCTCAAGCCGAAAGGTTGTGGAGACAGCCGAGATTCGTGTCGCTGGAGCGGCGATAACCTCCCAGAGGGCAATTAAGTACCTGGGTGTCCTCCTTGACACTCGATTGTTGTTTAAGGAGCACCTATAGTACACCCAGAAGAAGGCCAGCGAAACCGCAGGAGCACTCTCCCGTATGCTGCCGAGCACCAGAGGCCCCAAGCAGACCACAAGGAAGTTGCTGACAAGTGTCGTCACTTCCCGGCTGCTCTACGCGGCACCGGTGTAGGCGGAGGCGGCCGAAGTAAGGACTGTGACTGTGCGCCATCCAAGTTGCGTGCGCATTGCAGACCATCTCGGACGACGCAGTGCTGGTCATAGCCGGGCTAGTCCCAATGAAAGAGATGGTACGCGAGAAGGCGGACCTGCGCAGAGCACTGAGCGGTCACCTGGCACCGGAGGGCGCTAGTAAGGCCGAAATTAAGCGCGCGGCCAGAATGCGGAGCTACGAGACCTGGCAGGAGAGATGGGAGGCCTCGTCCATAGAGCGATGGACGCACATGCTGATCCCCAACATTGAGGCCTGGATGTAGAGGAAGCACGGGCAGGTGGATTTCTATTTGACCCAGGTGCTGAGCGGTCACGGCTGCTTCCTCAGCTACCTCAAGAGGTTCGGCCATGATGAGGAGGATGGCTGTCCGGAGTGCGGATCCGGAATCTCCTAGGATGAGCACCACGTCACCTTCGAATGTTGGCGGTTTGACGAAGAGAGGGAGGCTCTGGAAACGGTAGCAGGGTAACCGATTAGGGTGGACACGTTGCACAGTGGGCAAAACGGCTCTTCTAGCGGCATTTAATTCATAGCTGCTAGGAAATTTTTTTTTTAACAAAGTAAATTTTTTTTTTTACTTTTAAATTGATTTGAATTTACCAAAACCAAAAAAAAATGTTTTTGTTGTCTTTATATATATTTTTTCTGAAAGGTGGAATTTTTTATTCGACTTTAGACGTTGTTTTTTTAATCCAGGAATAAGTGATAAACTTATGTATTTCAATTGTATTATACCTTTAAGGCTAAAAAAATATTAAAACTTTATTATTATAAAAATTATTTTTAAAAGATTTCCTTCTACCCTTTAATTTTTTTTTCTTGTGAAATTATCAAATATTCGGCTTTTTTCAGTCTTCATATATGTTATGGAAAAATGTATTTAAAATGGAAAATATTCACAATAATCTTAACAATAATTATATCTTGGGCGTTGAAGATGCACTACGGTCAGTACACTCAAGTGGCCATTTAAAACCAAGCTCGGGCTTGTTAGGGTTAGGTGTTAAATAGGCGCGAAAGAAAAGTATAGATAAAAGAATGCGAGGAAATATAAACTCCTATCAGGCAGCTCGATTGTTATCTTGCATGTGTACTAGGTGGGTTAAGATTAATGTTTTTAGTTTAGGAAGGCTATCTACAGATGAGGTAATTTTATACAAATCATTATAGTTTGCACATAATACTCTAAAGGGTTCATGCATTTCATACAATGTTCTACAGTGGTGCAAAACCAAAGGCAGGTAGGATCTTGTGGTTCTATATGGTACGTGGAAATTCAACTGACCCAATAGATCGCTGCTTTCCACGTCACCACGAATCAGAATATAGATAAAGACAATGCCTAACATCGTTTTACGGTTTGCTAAGGAAGGTAGGTTAATCAGGAGAAGTCTACTAGAATAAGAGGGCAACCTAAAGTTTGCATCCCAGTTTAAGCCACGAAGAGCGAAAAGTAAAAAGTTCTTTTGAACTGACTCAATGCGTTTGCTGTGGACGTCCCACTGGGGACTCCAAACGCAAGATCCATATTCTAAAATAGGACGAACTAACGAAGTGTATAAATTCTTCGTGACGTAGGGGTCATCGAATTCCTTCGACCACCGTTTAATAAATCCAAGCACACCCCTGGCTTTATTCACAATGCACGAAATATGATCAATAAACTCCAGTTTAGGATCTAGGCGGATACCCAAATCGTCA
>VNJW01011601.1:0-26412 GCA_008042615.1 Drosophila auraria
AGACAAACAGACAAACAACAGGACAAACGTTTTCATTTTGGAAAGGCCGTTAAAATCTTGTTTATTCAATATCTTTTGAACGGAGTATCGGATCAGGATGATCGAGATGTCATTCGACGCGTATTTAAAGCCTGATCACAACAACATAATTGGGGATTTTTGCTCCACCGGCCCCCATAGCTCCAATTTTCAAAATTTTCAATTTTGCCCTTTCACTCACATTTCTCCTAAACTAATCCGTTTTTGAAAAATCTTAGTATGCAGTTTCAAAGAGGTTTACAATACCTTTCGATCAAGATATAAATGGTTCTGATCGGACTATCGTAGCAGATTTTCAATTCTACGGCTGTATATAGTAGTCTCCTTGCGCACCACAGTCTCGGTGCTCATCGTCACTACGTGGACTGCCGTCCACAGTGATGTAATGTGTGTATTTTTCAGGATATGTTATATATACTTGTGTTAATTAATCCCTACACCAAAAAAAAAAAAAACAAAAGTTTAGCCTTTTTATGAGTCTCTGTTTGTCATTCCAGTGATTTTTGTCAAATTTTGGCGCAGATTAGTATAATTTTCATACTTTCGTAGTATTAAATTTATAAGCATCTTATTAGGTAATTTTTAATCCTTCAAAGTATAGAATTTATGTAACAATAGTATAGTTTCTATGACAATTTATTTCACGGACTTAAGCACTGGTCAAACCCCGTGGATTCCTTATCAAATGAAGTGCAGCTTATGTTGGTAGACTCGAACCTGCATTTAACATACAAACAACCAAAAACAAAAGGATTCTTAATATTATATTTTGACCATCAACTCGCTTTCTTTTCATCAGATATGGAATTATTGGCAGAGTTTGTAGTTTAATCGCAGGCATGGTTTACTAAATGTTGAACCATGATGTCGTGATTGTCTATATATAAATATATTTTAGGGCATTCACCAATTATTTAGAGCAGAATTGATAATTGCTCCTGATTAAGTAGTTATATGCCTCATTCTGGGCTAATTATATAATAAAAGAAGGAAAGCTAACTTCGGTAAGCCGAAGCTTGTATACCCTTGCAAATAAATTAAAAAAATTTAAAATTAATCGCTATAATTAAAATAAATGATCATTAATTAAGTTTTAATCCCATATCTTAAAAAAACAAGTGAGAAAGCTACAGTTGAGTGTGACCGACTGTAAGATACCCGGTACACAAAGTATTGTGCATGAAATTAAATAGCACATGGACATGGAAAAACAAAATGTTGACAAATGAAGCTGAGCAAATGAAGTTAAGCAATGTTCAAAAAAGATAAATTCTGCAGCTGTACGCAGCTGCATTACGAATTAATACTGCGCCCGAAAGCACACAACAATTTTTGTCGCTATTGCCTTTGTGGCTCAGGAGAAGAAGAAACATACACAGAAACTTAATTGTTTAATAACTTCCTTGTTTATCATTCGATTTTACTCAAATTTTCAGAAAACGTCCGCCAATGCCTACTTTTTTATTTTTTCTATTTACTTTAAGTCAAAAATCACGACTATAGGTTAAATAAAGTTTTTTACGACTTTCGGGGCGGAAGTGGGCGTGGCCAAATTTTAAAACAAACTTGATCTGCGTGCAACAGACTCCAATGCTGTCACCAAATTTGGAAACTCTAGTTCTTATAGTCTCTGAGATCTGTTGTTTCACACGGACAGACAGACGGACAGACCGACATGGCTAAATCGACTCGGCTGGTGAAGCTGATGAAGAATATATATACTTTATGGGGCCGGAGATACCTCCTTCTGCCTGTTACACACATTCTCGGTTGGCACTAACTTATAATACCATTGTACCCTATGGGTACCGGGTATAAAAACCGGCTTGTTTGGTCCGATAGTTCCTATAGCAGCTATAATTAAATTAAAAGATCATTGATGTAATTTAATTCCGATATCTTTAAAAACAACGAAAATCGTCTAATTTAACTCGATCGTTCCTATTGCAGATATAATTATTATTATTATTCATACATAACCTCTATATATGGAAATAGGCGATTCATGGTGGATCGGTAGATTTAGTATATTTTTGCGTAGATTTTTAGATCCAGGCGCGGTAATCCACCAATTGTACAAATCCAATGCATACAGTAATCTCCATCGGGCATTGGAAGAACAATGCCCAGCATGTAAGCCATAAAGCTTATAGGCAGTTTTTCCACGAAAATGTCGTGCTTTAAAATAAAATATTAGATGCACATAAAGGTTTTCCATGAAACTTACTTTGTATGGGCAAGGGTGGTCCATGTTTGAATAATTAGAAAACAAATCAAAAACGAAGTTAGTCAGCTGACTCCTTTGGCCCCTGAGGTATTTACAAGCGTCGAAGTTAAAGTCAAAGAGAAAGGGCTTATAGCCATTCAGCCTCTTTAGCACCTGGATCTGGACCTACAACCGAAGTAGGGAGTGAAGTACTGTGAGAAGGTCTAGAACATTACATACCTTTAAGTCCTTCATTGGAAACCTATGAAATTTTGTCCTAAGGGTCATGTACTTGTATGTTCGGTTGACAGACTTCAGGAAGCATTCCACATCCATGAATTCCTTGTCCAGTGCGGTGCAATTAATGTTAGTGAACTCGAACTTGCTTTCGACCTGTAAAATATTTAAAGACATTCAGTAACAAGGACCTTCAATTATTCCACACTCACTCTGACCATCGAACACAAAAATATGAGTAAAAAAAGCATCGTGGATGTAGATTTTAACTCGATCTTAGCGGCCATGTTTCTGTGTATTTGTAGACAATTTTCGATGATTAAGCTGGAAGTTGTATATAAATAGAAAAATAATTGGGACATTTCATAAGTATGTATTTGTATGTGTATAAACATGTACCATAAGATTGTTTATTGTCAACTTTCCCTAACTCAGGTATTTGTGCGTACAATTGATTAGGTGACAGTCCCCGAATTCAAGGAATAAGTCAATAAAATTATAAATATGTTAAGTAAATAAAATATTGAAGAACTTCAATTTGATGCTGCTATTTTTAATGTAACTTACTTCGGAAAATGAGAACAAAATTACGTGTAATATCGAGGGGATCAAAGCTGGCCAGGTAAACATGCCACGGGGGCACTACGCATTGACTCTAAAAAATATATTTCTGCGTAAGCAGCCATTAGATGCAGCAACGAATTATTGATCATAGATTATGTTATCTTGTGTTTACTTTTTTAAACGGTATTAACATAAGTGCTTGCTATTAAATTAAAATTGTTTTTTCATTCTATTTATGGTAAAATATACATTGTAAATCGAACGGCAAACTATATGGTTTGAGGAAGAGAAATATATAATAAATTTATTTGTTTTCTGTTTTCAATTTGTTTTCATACTCATACTTAAAATCTTGTTTATTCAATCAGCTTAACAGGCGAGCACACTACCCATTGCTCCACGAATGCAACTCAAAGAAGGCTGACGAAGCCACGAATACATTCAACGGTGGTTCGTATAGGGCTAGATTTGAGAACAAAAAATCGAGCACGACGAAAAATGGGTCTAATATTTTCTGTACCCACAGGGTACAAGGGTATTATACATAAGTTAGTGTCAACCGAAAATTAAATGCTATAGTCGTGATTTAAAATGGGCATAGGTAAATAGGCAATTGAGAACCTTTTCTGAAAATTTCAGTAAAATCGGATGATAAACATAGAAGTTATTAAACGATAAAGTTTCTGTAAATGCTTCTTCTTCTTCTATGTTGAGAGCGCACGTGCGTGTTGCTCAACATGTCCCTAGCAACAGTTGTCTGTTTTGGGTGTTGCTCTACATGTTTCTAGCAACATTTTTGTTGTCAACATTTTCTTTTTTCCATGTCCATTTGCAATTTAATTTCGCCGACAATGCTTTGGGTACAGGGTATCTCACAGTCGATCACACTCGACTGGAGCTTTCCTAATTGTTTCTGGGTGTAACAGTAATATCCTTAAACAAGCCAATACCCGAAAACGATACTAGCACAGCCCCGGTATAATTACTACTGAACAAATTAAAGATCGTTTCACCATTTCCAGAGATCTAACCAGGCGAAAAATTGTTCGCAAATCAAAATCGCTTCACATAAAATGGTTATAAATGAACCAAAAAAATATTTTAAAAAATATACATACAATTAATTAATGACCACGTACACTTTGAGATCAAAGCGCTGAATTCCTTGAACAGTATAAGTGCTGTGTACGCAGTACTGTCCTTCAGGCACTGGAAGAACATTGGTCAGGATATTATCTAGATAGCTTATTGGCAGTTTTCCACATAGGCGTCGTGCTGTAATCATACTTGCTTTTAAATTTAATGAAACCTTACTGATTAACAGTGAAACCTACGTTAAATGGGCAAGGGTGGTCCACGTTTGAATAGAGAGAAAACAGTTCAAAGAAGAATGTTTTCACTGGAGACCTCTGTCCATTGAGAAATTTACATGCGTCGAATGTGAAATTAAATAGAAACGGCTTATAGCCATTCAGCCTCTTTAGCACCTGGACCTGGACCTAAAACCGAAATATGGATTAAGGGACAGCAAGAAGGTCTAGAATATTACATACCTTTAAGTCCTTCAGTGGAAACTTACGAAGTTTTGTCCGAAGCGTCATGTACTTGTATGTTCGGTTGACAGATTTCAGGAAGCATTCCACACCCATATATTCCTTGTCCAGCACGGTGCAAATAATGTTGGTGAACTCAAACTTGCTTTCGACCTGCAAAAGTATTTATATATATATTTAAGTAGCAAGGACCTAACACCATTCCACACTCACCCTGACCATTGTACATAAAAATATTAATAAAAATAGCATCGAGGATGTGAATTTTAACGCCTTAGCCGCCATTTTCGCAAGTTATAAAATAACTTCGGTGATTGCTGCAGATTAAACTTAAACGTGTTCTGATTGATAATGTAACATATCATAAATCAATTTTAAAAGGTAAAAATAACTAAATTTATGAATGTATAAACACATATATGTATGTACGTACCGTAAGATTGTTTATTGACAACTTGTTCCATAGCAGGCAGTGGTCCCCGAATTTAACGAATTAATGGCCCTGTAATTTACAAGTAATACTACTTTTGATCCCTTTTTATTTTTAAATAATTTTTTACCCCCATATATGTTTTCATCACTTTGGATAATGAATATAAAACCGTTAAGTAGAAGCTAGCGAGCTAAACACGACCACGCGCTATGCGCATTGACTCTAAACTCTTTATTTCTCTATATTTCTGAGTACGCACCCATTTGAAGCAGCAACAAATTAGTGATCATAGATTAGCCTTGTGTGTGTTTGTTATTTTAAAATAACATTATTACAATAAGTGTTAGCTATATTAATGTTCTGTCATTTAATTTATAATCAAGTTTAGATTAGAAACCGAAAATGAAGGCTTGAAGAAGAGAAAGATAAATATAATAATTTCATTTGTTTTTATTGTCTTTCAGAGCGTATTATAATTTTAGTCATTATCAATATCAGTATCACTTGCCGAGTCGAATTAGCCATGTCCGTCTGTCCGTATAAAATAACAGATCTCAGAGATCGTAAGAGCTAGAGCTACCAAATTTGAAATCAACATTCTTATCTGATGAACGCAGATCAACGGCCACTTCCGCCCTGGAAAACCATGAAAAACGTATAGCTTAGCTAAAGTCGTTTCGGCTTATAGTAAATATATAAGAAATAAATTCATTTGTTGTTTTTTATAACAATTTGTAACAATAGTATAGTTTTATAGTAGAGGCAAGAGCCGATCAGCCCAGACTAAGCCTCTGAGACTAGTCCGGAGCATCTTCGCGTCAACGGACCGTTCTGGCGGAT
Source organism: Drosophila auraria (assembly GCA_008042615.1). Lineage (NCBI taxonomy): Eukaryota > Metazoa > Arthropoda > Insecta > Diptera > Drosophilidae > Drosophila > Drosophila auraria. The sequence continues at coordinate 5,873 of VNJW01011601.1, forward strand.
CACAGGGTATGACGGGTGCGACCCAGACCGATCACCACGGCACGTCGCCCGCACAGATTTTCTCCCCCTCTCCATAGGAATTACAGCACACGAATACACTCTCAACATTAATAAAAACATATACATACTTGAAATCTGAAACTCTTTGACTCTTTTTCTCGGGAGTTGGAGCGCGAGAGGGGCCTGGACTTATACATTTTCTGTAACGAACCACGACCTCGGCGAGCTAGCCGCGCAACCCAATAGTGGGCCGTTACAGCCATCAAACGTCTACAGGGGAATTTTCATCCCTACATTCAAATATTTCTATGGGCGATTCACGTACTTAAGCACTGGTCAAACTCCGTAGATTCCTTGTCCCATGAAGTGCAGTTTATGTTGGTAAACTCGAACTTAAACATTAAATCCACTCGCTCTCAACATCAGATATGGAACTTTTGGCAGAGTTTGTAGTTTGATCGCAGCCGTGGTTCTCTAAATGTTGAGCCATAGTGTCGTGATGTCTATATATGAATATATATCGGACTATTCACCAGTTATAGCCGCGGGCAAAAATAATAAGTAATTGCTCCTGATTAAGTAGTTAAACGCCTCATTCTGGGTTAATTATATAGTACAAGAAAGGAAGCTTACCGAAATAAGCCGAAGTTTGTAAACCCTTGCAGATAAATTTAAGAAATTTTAAATGCATCTGTATAATTAAGATAAAGGATCATAAATTAAGTTTTAATCCTTAATCTTTAAAAAGCGAAAATCAGCTATAAGATACAGTGGTACCGTTTTAGTAAAATTAAAAACTTTTGATTATAATTAATTTGTAAAACCCTCAGCAAGGGTATAAAAATATTAAAACGAATCGTTTTCTTATTGTTCATAAATAAACTCTATATATGAAAATAGGCGAAGCATGGTGGATTGGTAGATTTAGTATATTTTTATGTAAACTTTTAGATCCAAGCGCGGTATTCCATTAAATATATAAATTGAATGTCCACAGTAATCTCCTTCGGGCATGGGAAGAACATTGCTCAGCATGTAAGACATATAGCTTATGGGCAGTTTTTCCACGAATACGTCGTGCTTTAAAATAAAATATTAGATGCACATAAAGGTTTTACATGAAACTTACATTGTATGGACAAGGGTGGTTTATGTTTGAATAATTAGAAAACAAATCAAAAACGAAGTTAGTCAGCTGACTCCTTTGGCCCCTGAGGTACTTACAAGCGTCAAAGTTAAAGTCAAAGAGAAAGGGCTTATAGCCATTTAGTCTCTTCAGCACCTGGACCTGGACCTTAAACCGAAATAGGGAGTGAAGTACTGTGAGAAGGTCTTGAACATTACATACCTTTAAGTTCTTTATTGGAAACTTATGAAATTTTGTCCGAAGGGTCATGTACTTGTATGTTCGGTTGACAGACTTCAGGAAGCATTCCACATCCATTAAATCCTTGTCCAGCACGGTGCAATTAATGTTCGTGAACTCCAACTTGCAATGGACCTACCAATATGTAAGGATTCTTTATTAGTATGTTTTAGGTTAGGGACTCCAATTGTTTCACACTCACTCTGAACATCGTACATAAAAATATTAATAAAAAAAGCATCGAGGATGTGGATTTAAACTCGACCATTGTTGCTTTATGTGTACTATTTGTAGACAAACTTCGGTGGTTGCTGCAGATAAAGTTGAAAGTTGTATTAAAATGGCATCGGAATAACCACAACATACTTTACATATATGTATGTATGTGTTTGTGTGTGTATAAATATGTACCATAAGATTGTTTTTTTGTCAAAACCCCCTAACTCAGATATTTGTGGGTGCGATTGATCCTCAAATTTAACAAATGAGTCAATAAAATTATAAATAGGTTAAAAAATATTAAATGACTTAAATTTGATGCTTTACTTTTTAATGTTACTTACTCCGGCTAATGAGAACACAATAATACCGTAAAAACTGGTCAGCTAAACACGCCACGGAGCACTACGAATTGACTCTAAAATATATATTTCTGCGTAAGCAGTCATTAGATGCAGCAACGATTTATTGATCATGGATTATGTTATCTTGTGTATATTGTTTTAAACGGTATTAACATAAGTGCTAGCTATTAAATTATAATTGTTCTGCCATTCTATGTATGGTATACCATATACCATATACAAAAATATAAATATTCACATTATAATATTTGCGTTTTTAGGCACGGCAATGGAGCCACTTTTATATACAAAATATTTAGATTTTGCTTTGGTGATTGCTGCAGATTAAACTTTAACGTGTTCTGATTGATAATGTAATTAATCATAAATCAATATTAAAATGGAAATAAAAATGGGGATCAAAACAATCTACTATACATTAATGAATGTATAATAATATATGTATGTACGTACCATAAGATTGTTTATTGACAACTTATTCCTTAGCAAGTACTGGTCTTCGAACTCAACGAATTAATGGTCCTCTAGTTTACAAGAAATGTTATTCCTTACTTTGGATAATGAATATAGATGCTGGCCAGCTAAACACGACCACGGCGCTATGCGCATTGACTCTAAACTCTATATTTCTCTATATTTCTGAGTACGCACCCATTAGAAGCAACAACGATTTAGTGATCATAGATTAGCCTTGTGTGTGTTTGTTATTTTAAGCATTATAACATTAAGTGTTAGCTATATAAACGTTCTGCCATTTAATTTATAAACTGTAAACTAGATTATTATATATATATTATATTATAAACCGGAAATAAACTGATTGAAGAAGATAAAGATAAACAACAGATAAAGATAACAAATTCATTTGTTTTTAATACCGTGCGAGGGTACTATGATTTCAGTTAGAAGTTAGCACCGCAGTGAAGGATACACATAGTTATATGTACACATACTTGATCAGTATCAACAGCCGATTCGATTTAGCCATGTCCGTCTGTCCGACAGTCCGTCTGTCCGTATGATACAACCGATCACAGAGATCTTAAGAGCTAGAGCTACCGATTCAGAGCTACTAGATACAATTTGGTTTTAAAATTGGGCCACACCCACTGACGACCTCGAAAACTATGAAAAACGTATAACTAAGCTATAGCCGCTATGTTCGGCTTAAAGTAAATATATCAGAAATAAATACATTTCTTTCTTATTAAGAAATTTGTATTACTCAAGGATATAATATATTGTAGCTGTTTTTTTTTTTGGGTGTACTTGTTATTATTAATTTAATGAGATAAACACATTTTTTAATTTCGAAACATATGTGATACATCTAAGGTTTTTACAAAGCGTAACTTGACCAACTCATATACATTTGTCCTGATGGTATAAGCTTTCCCTTTCAATATTATATATTTCTCTTAAAGGTATTTTCTAGGGAATTTCGGTTTATTATTGTCAAATCTGTGACATTGTTTTACGCATCCAGTCTCTTAAAGCCATTTAACTGCCAGCTGGCGCTTTCAAGGAGCGCCCGAAAGCATGCTTCGAGTTAATGGGCGAGCGTCTCGCCGCTTAGCCGCACACACAGGCGTGTCCATAAAAAGAGGGCCACCCGGTTGAGGGGCCATTCGACCATTTCGGCGCTCAGCCTTTCAGCCACTCAGTCATTTAGCCATTGACGTCACTAAATTAGTACCCTGAGGGCGGAGGGCGGCGCAGCGAGTGCAGCATCCTTAGGGCTCTTCATCAAAGTGCGCGTAATAGCGCATAAAACAATAACAAAACCAAATGGCCGGAGCCCTCGACGTCGAATGCGGTTCGGCGAAATTTGTGTCCCTTGCTTTCAGGACTCGCAAGTGATTGAAAAGTCGCAAATGCCGGGAAATGTTGCACGTGCCCATGATTCAATTAGGCCAGCAAAATGTCATTGTCTGCGGCGGTGACCTTTGGCCACCTTTGGCTACCCGAGTAACGGCCAGCGGTCACCGGGACAGAGTTGTCCTCTCAGCTGCTTTGTAGCTATAAAAATTATATATTACAGAGTAATTAAATTTATTAAGATTAATTATCTTAAATTACGAAAATGATAGTCGGTGTTGGTACAGAAATCAATAGCGGTGTAAAATCACTCTAAATTGTAACTATGCCACAAAGTATGTTAAACAAATTTGGTACCTCAAACAATTTTTTGCATACTTTCAGGTGTCTTTTAAGGTGTTTTCAAAAGCCTAGTGATTTCTGTAACAACCCCCTTGAATTTATTGTTTATATTATTGGATCCCAAACGGAATTTGATGGACCCGGAAAACAAATAAATTTTGTTAGTTAAAAGATGTCCATTACTTAAATAAATTAAAGCGATTATTACTTATACTTTATCAAATTTTTTTATTAAAGAACTTACCTTAATAAAGAGAAAATCATTTTATTATACACAACTTGTGAAACATTACTAAAAGGTAAAGCCTAAAACATCTTGGTTAAATTTTTGTTTTTTTTATCACAAAAGCCAATGTTTTGTTGCAAAAATATATCAGTATTTATATATATTTTATGGGTAGTACTTTTCTCAAAAATTTAAGTTTTTCACTGTGTAGAAAATTATGGCATCCTGAAATTGAGAAACCGTGCTCTCAAATACGTACTTTTCTCATTTTGAGTACGGATTGTTTTGAAATTCTTAGTTACAGTATTTTTTCCTTACTCTGAGAACAAAAAAACTCAAAATGAATACAAAAGTACTCACACCAAAAAAGTATATATACTTCAAAGAGATACAAAATAAAATGCATTTAGTTATATTTATAAAAATTACTTTTCAGTTGTCTTTCAACCTAAGTTACATTATTTTCAATAATTATTATTTTTTTAATGACAGGTGTGCCACAGAAATTGTACACGAACAGAAATTGTACCCAATAGCATGCTACAAAGGAAGGCATCTTGAATAATATATTCCCAGAATCTGGGACCCAAAGTAAACCTTTGGTCGCCTTATAAATTGATTTAAAATGTCTAGCGATTTCTGTGGCACCTCTGCTTAATTAAAGCCCCGCCATAAGGCGATGGCAGCACTGCAGTGTTTTGTCCGAGGACTTTGTTTGGCTGCTGGTCTCGTTCTCGTTCTCGGTCTCGGTCTTATGTCACCATCGTCTGCGCATGGCTTCCTTGCTGCAGGACCTTAAATATCAAATCCTATTTATTTGCCAATTTTACATTCGAGTGCACAGCGAGCGGCGGTGGCAGCAGTGACGTCAGCGCTCGAGTAGGCGCCACAGCAGAAGCCAAAAACTATTCACACCGACAGGGGGACAGGACTCGAGTACTCACACAGACGCACTCCGGTCCCAAGGCGGTGACAAAAATGGCAAGAGAAAAAAATAGGGAAAAGGAAAAACGCATAATTTCATTACCAAAGCTCGGGGTTTGTTTTCAATGATGTCATATGTTCGCTGCGCTAGCCGGAAGTCGTCCTGCGAGTCCTGGCCCGGCGCAGGCGCACTGCCCACCTCGCTCTTTGGCACTCTTCGGGACTCTCTTCGCAAGGCAGCCGTGACGTCACGGTTCTCTTGAGACAAACCCATCGTCCTCGGGGCGCACAAGCACCCCGTACGTGTTTGGGTCAGCAGCTGTTGTTATGGACGTGTCTTTAGTGGGATCATTTGCCACGATTTTACGCCGCCCGACCGCCGGTTAATGCTCATCCTGGAAAAGCCCCTTGCTGGTTGCCAGGACATCACGAGGACTGGGAGTGGGAAGTGGGAATGGGAATGGGATCATTGACCGTGCTCCGATTGATATATTAAATTACCCGCCAGCAGCAGCGGCTTTTTGATAACATTTTGCAGTAATTTGTATTTGATTTTGCCCAAAGGCTTCCTGCCCCCTCCACGTAATGTAAGGCAAACAGTGTGCAAATTTTCTTTGTCAATACTCGCAGCCATTTCCATGTCCTTCAGCCAATCCTGCCCCAACCCCCATTGGCCATTAGTGCAGAGGCATAACGAAAGCCAAACAAACAAACAAATTCCGAGCTGAACAAGCAGTCCCCCGGAAGTTGCCCTCGAGAAGAAGACGAGGAATAAGAAGTCGGCATATATACATATAGGACTGACATTGGGCCAAAACAAAATAAAATAAATCAAAACACCGAGAGCAGAGGGCAGAGTACTCCTGTAAAATGTCAGTCATCCTTGTTCGTATTCCATCGCCAGCATGAAAAGTTTTATTCGGGGAAAGGAGTCAGAAAGCCAGGACATAACCAAACGGAATCGCTGCCTGCATAACAAATTTATCGCCGGAAGTGATTTTCACTGAAATCCAATCAATAAAAAATTATGCTACTGCTAAAAATAAAAGCCAGGCGGCAGTGGGAATGGCACAGGCAGAGCGGAAGAGGAAGTCGGGAGTCGAGTTCCAATTTCTGGCACAGCTTGATGGCGGCTGCCTAAAAGTAGGCAACGATAAAATGGCACCGCTTTGCATGCCCATCGCTGTGATTGCGATTGTGTGCGTGCGAGTGTGCGTTCGAGTGCGCGCCTGGTAGTGTGTGTGTGTGTGTGTGTGTGTGAAACAGGACTCTGGACGCAGGACTCCGCATCAGAGCAGAGATGTGGGAATGGGGCCAGCCGGAGTGGCAATCTGCCGTAAAGCGCAGAAAAATTGCCGCAAATTTTTACGCGTAGATCCGGCCAACGTAGAAGGGGGTAGGAAGTGGGAATTGCTCGCTGGTTTTTCTTCTAATTTTCTTCGCAGTACATAAGCAATTTTGAGCGCAGATTCCGGCTTAATCTGTGCTTCATATGCTCCTCGTTACGCTTCATTGGAATTTTTACGATGGAGTCAAGCTCAAAGAATGGATTTCGGTTCATTGCAGGCTTAATTTTTTCTTCTTTCGATTTAAGAGATATTGGCGGATGGAAAACAGAGTTAAAAACATAAATTCATTGTAAGGCTATTATTAAGTGTGTTCTGTTGAATTTTATCCAGTTTATTAAGATGGGCCTTGCTGTAAATATCTTTCAATTATCTTGTTCTTTTTTGGTAAATGTGTTCAATGTGAAATCAATAATAGCTTTTATATGGATTATTTATTGAATGAATATACAAACAACAATTTTATTAAAAGCCAAATTTAATAAAATTGTTTTTATTTTGGTCCACTTTATATTGACATCAAGAAAATTAATTTCTGTTTATATCATAAACTTTTGTACGTACTTATTCGTGGGCTTAAAACTTATCTGTATGTCGAATCTATCATTTTCATTTTACGAATAATTCATTTTAACAATTAAATTGAGTGAAATACCTACGAAATTAAATTATAACAAGAAAGAAAGCTATCTTCGGTAAACCGAAATTTGTATACCCTTGCAGTCTGCAAGTGGATTATTGAAAATCGATTCATTTTGGTTACAGTTGAAAAATATCTTGGTTTGTAAACATTTTACATCTTACATATAGAATTTTACATTTTACATGTAGAGTTTTACATTTTACATGTAGAATTTTACATTTTACATGTAGAATTTTACATTTGCATTTAATTCGACCGATCGTTTCTATGGCAGCTATATGATATAGTTTTCTGATCTGAATGAAATTTAAACCGTTATTCTATAACCGTAAAAAACTGCTATATCTTGAAATTGATTGATATACGTTGAAAAACAAATAAATTAAAATTTTTTTTAACATTAATTTCGACATCAGTCCTATGGCAGGTATATGATACAGTTGTCCGATTTCGGCCGTTCCGACATATATACTGCGTGCTAAAGAAATAAGAAAATTTCAGCCCAATAGTTCAAAAACTGAGTGACTAGTTCGCGTAGAAACCGACAGACGGACACACGGACACACGGACAGACAGACGGACAGACAGACGGACATGGCTAGATCGACTCGGCTGGTGATGCTGATCAAGAATATATATATTTTATGGGGTCGGAGATGCCTCCTTCACTGCGTTGCAAATATCATGGCAAAAGTATAATACCCTCTGCAATGTCACATTCAACATCAGAGAAATACCCATACGTGTATATAAATATATAAACATATATATTAATAATTACTATAATAATTAGTTTGGATAGTTTTCCTTGGAAAATATGATGAAAACAATTGTTTTATTTTATATTCCTTGTCTTAAGAGTCTAGTAACATTTGTAAAATATATGTAAGTAACTGATTCGCTAAAGCCTAATGGTTAGATATGTAATTGAATGCTTATTAAATTGATTTATAATGTTTGAAAACTATTTGGTTTTAAGGGATAAGTTGTCTTGCAATATTTAATCACAAAAAGTGTCCAAAGTTGTACCTGTACACTTCACTGAACTACCAAGGACTCATTAATGTTTATCTAAATGTAATAACAAACTATCCGAAGACAAAGCAAGCCCGCATGCAATTAAATTTCCCAAAATAATGTAAAACTAAACTTTTGCAATCTGAGAATGGCGAAACTTTTGGCCAAATCCAAGGCGGCTGCTTATCGCGTCGCCCGGAAAAGATACACCAAGCCGGTGAAAGTTTCCCTGCCTAACATTTATTTATATTAAATTCCACGGCGGGGAAAAGACCGCGGAGGGAAAGCTCAGCTGGGATTCAAATTATGCTCCGTCTGAGATAACATATTTCCGGATAAATCAACAGAGCGCCCAATGCAAAGCGAAGCGAAGGAGAACACGGAAACACAACACACAAACACAGCGGAATAATAGAAGGAGCCATAACAGGCAAAGAACAACACAGAGGGGGCGGGGGGAAAAACTGAAAAGGCAGAGAGCAGCCAAGGAGAAGGCGAAAAGTGTAAATAAACAGCAGAGACCAGGTCGGGATCTGGCCAGGCACAAAGGTTATTTGCTAATTTATGGCCACAAGTCACAAAAAACGCCCCAAAACCGGGGAGAAGGGGGTGCCATCATAGTGACGTCACAAGATGCCAGAACTGCTGATAAGAAAGTGCAGTCACTCGGCCAAGCGAAGAGCAAAGAGCAAAAAGCGCCAAAGAGAAGCCTGGTCAGCTGACGAAGAGCGTGCGCCACTGATAACAGAGAGAGTGGAGAGCGCACGCCTCGCCGCTCTTTGGGGCTGCTGCGGCTATAAAAGCCAGCGCCAACGACCGCAGCCTTCACTTCGTTTCAGTGGACGCCGGCGATTGTTCAGCAAAAAAAATCGATATCTAAATCGGAGACTCGAATCGCACCTGAGTTCTGAGGAACAGCCTATATTTTTGTAGTAAACATAAAAATAATAAAAAAAAATATAAATCAACCTGAAGAATACAAAAGATAAAACCCCAAAAAGTAAACAAAAGCAACAGAAACCAATGTTTAAGTGCTTCTTCGCACAGCTTTAAGAAGTTAAAAAAAAAAACAAAAAATAATAAATAAATACGAAAAAGAAGAAACGTAGTAAATTACAGAAAAGTGTGTGTAAACAGCAACTGTTAAGCACCTGCCATGTGCCGTTAAGAAGCGTGAATAAATTACAATTACACGCGTCCAACTGCGCAGCGAAATATGCTACTAGTGAAAAGTGCCACAGCGGCAAAAGGAGCAGCGTTTCCCAGGACCAGGACCCTCGCCATGCTGCAGCAGTATTAACTGGCAGGCAGCAGGAAAAACCAGCCACGGCAGCGGGAAAAGGTGAGCCTAGAGTCAGTGTGAGTGTGTGTGTGTTCCTCAAAGGTGTGTGCTTTCTCTAAATTAACCAAAGGTGAAGTGTTGCGAACGGGTTTCCTTTGGCCTCCCCTCCGTCCTCCGAAATATGCAAATTCCCAAAGAGACACGGCGAAAAGAGCATTTTCCTCAGGCGGTTGCGGAAAAGTAAACATCAAGCGAGAATGAAAACGCCGAATGATGACATAAAGAATTCCCGGCACTACGGGAGGGGGAAATGTAAATAAATAATGGCGGCCCGCGGCACACTTAATATTTCGAGGTGCCATCAGTGCATCCCAAGTGCCACCGAATATCGAGTCCACATCGCCATGTTCGATTATGACCCCGTTGACAGGCGAATGTTTTCCCAAATATTTCCGCGAAACTCCAAGATGCAAAGTGAAAACGGGGCAGCAATTTTTTTATCAGAAAATGCACAATAAAATATTGAGGCATTTTTAAGAGACTTAAGAAATTGATTTAGGAAAATAACATATACTTTTTAGACACCTTTTAAAGTGATTTCTAGTTTTTTAGTGATTTCTGATTAATGATTTATGGATAATTTAGTCTATAACTTGCTAGCTTTGCTTATGGAAATAGCTATAGGATATAAGTATCATCTATGGGAAAATAAACTGCACTTTAATTTGTTTTAAGATAAATACATACTTAATTTAATAACAAAGAAACCCCTTGCTGTTTTTTAATGCTTTTATAGAAGCTATTTTCTTGCATAGCCCAAGAAAGCATTACTTTAATTAATTATTTGTAAGTTTTTTATAAGAAACTTAGTTTCTTGAGGTGAAACAAGGCGACTTATCAGTTCAAACCACTTTAGCTATACGAAAACTTCGAAATACGTCTCGGAATTACGTTGATATCACAATTAATAACCTCCAAACCATATTTCATATAATAAATATTTATTATTATTTCTAAATGAATAAATTCAATAGAAACCTGTGCAGAATATTCTCCGAAATTTATTGACACCAATGATTTTATCTAGAAAATCATTAACTATATTAAAAGCATCCCGGGAAGTCCCTCTTTGTGATTCGTAAACTTTCTCCTAACTCAAGAGTCACCAAAGGTTTCATCAGATAAATCATTAAAAATATCAAAAGCTTTCTGGGAAATCCCTTTTCTCTGATTCAAAAACGTGCTTGTCATTGGAAAACTGAAATATACAAAATATTTCTCTGCTAGAAAATTTTAAGGAAACCCCTGCCCATAACCGATATTCCCAAGAACTCGCCCGCAATGTGCTCAATCATTGTCGGGCAGCAGCCATAATTCGTGTGGCGCTGAATATTCGATTTGATTCCCCTTTTCATTAGCTTCCCTGGATAGAGGAACCTAAATGGCTTTCCAATTAAACGCATTCGTTTGGCGCTTTTCCCGTTTCGCGGAAATTTCGATTGCGTCTTTCGGGCATTGTTTCGGGCATCGTTCCCGGTCCCAGTCCCGCGTCCGCGTAAATTAACGACTGCTCCGCGGTAAGTCCATACGCGTTTTATTCCGTTCCAAACAGATTCGATTTAGACTTGTTTATGGGCCATATTAGCTGTTTTCATAGCCATCATCGGCCAGCTCACAGTGACTGTGGAAAATTGATGATGAAGAAGGCGAGCTGTGCCATGGCAACAGAGAGTTTCCACCGAGTTAATTGAAGGCGATTCGCACTGCTTAACTTGTGCCTTACATTTCCATCGCGCGCTGCCATTTCATGCATTTTCCTCCTGGCAGCCAGCCATCGGAGCGTTAGTCAATTTCCATAATTAAAAGTGTCAAGCAATTTGCTCGACGCCCGGGAAAACAGGCAGACGCAGCGGAGACGGGAGCATCGATGGTGGCATCAGGTAACATCCGTAACATCAGTGGCACAGGACAAACAGGAGCAGGCAGGATACCGGATACAGGAAGGAGCACCAGCACCAGCAAGGCTACATGTCCTGCAATTTGCGACTGATTCAATTATTTTGTGCCCATTCATTTTTCGCCTCCACCTCCACCTGGTGCGCACACACATGCATAATTCGATTTCGCAGCATAAAGCAAACAAATTGGGGTGAAAAGTGCATCCAGACACCGCGGCGTATGCTCGATGCTTTTATTTTGAACTTTAACGAAACGAAACTTTCCCCGCCGAAACTCGCAACTCGCACGCATTACGTATACGTACCGCACCGCAGACAATTTGCTGCTGCTGCCACTGCCACTACTCCCGGTTAGCTGATGTTTTTATCTGGTCTAATTTGCGATAAACTGACACAAGATTGCAGCTACTTTATTCAAATTATGTGATAAGCCGCAGCGTCGCTCAGCCAGCAAAGGCAAACAGAATGGCAAAAATAGCGCGCAGCTCTCGACTCAGAATGTGACACAGGCCCCAAGTATCCCAAATATCCGAATGCCCGCCCGCCCGACACACGCCCAACCCCTGGGGCTTGGTCTGCTTTTTATTTATTTTGTGGTGTGTGCAAGTCTGAGGCTTTGTGCCTGTGTGTGGTGTGTGTGCAGCACGCAAATCAGTGAGGCAAGCATTCTGCCCCGGGGCGTGGCCCGCCCGCATTTCCCCCGAATTTCCACCGGCCCTCGGTGAGATACGCGATACGCAACTGAGATACGCAAGCCCGCAAATAACACTGGCCAACAGCAATTTGTACGTTTCTCTCCAGGCATTCGAAGAGTTATAAACAAATGCAGTTTGAGCTTTGCAAAATATTTGTTACTCAAGTGTTTGCTACAAGGAATATTATATCTGCAATGGTTTATTTTGTTATTATAAGCAAGCTTAGAGTTTTATCTTAGCAACTACATTAGGTAAAGATATTAGATAATATTTTAGCTACAAAAATAACACTGTTTTCTGGTGGAAAATTTTTAATAATATATTTTTATACAAGAACGTATCACTTAAATTCAGGAAAATGTTAATTAAGTTATGTTAAAACCTTTAAACCTATTTCTGAGCATTTTGCTTTTATGTATTTTTGTATAATTACTAGTTCATATTTCTAAACATTCTCCTTTTACGTATTTTTGTTAAATTGCTAGTTAGGATATTTTTTAAAGAACAAATATTGGGATTTTAAAGAAAAGGTTTAAATAAAAAAACGTTTTAACCTTTTTCTTAATTTACTAAATAACTATCAGAAAACTAATCGATCAAGCTTAACAAAATATTAATTTAGTTCCCTTATAAGATTTGAAAATATTTATTAATAAGCCCTGATTTTTGTTTAGTAACTAACCAAGATATTATTTTTTAAAGAAAAAAGTATGTTAACTTAAAGAACAAGCTTATATAAAAAATACCTATATGTTATTTTAATTTGTTTATTTATAATCAGGGAGCTAGTCAATTAGGTTGAACTAAATATTAGTATGCTTCCATTATAGCCTTCGAATATACTTATTAACGAGAAAGAAAGCTTACTTCGGTAAACCGAAGTTTGTATACCCTTGCAGTCAGCAATTGGATTATTGAAAATCGATCCATTTTGGTAATGTAAAAAAAAATGTCAAATTATGTAAATTTTTGTAAATTTTACATTTTACATGTAGAATTTTACATTTTCATATAAATTGACCGATCCCTTCTATGGCAGCTATATGATATAGTTGTCCGATCTTAATGAAATTAAAACCGTAATTCTAGAACTATAAAAAACGACTATATCTCGAAATTAATAGAAATTCGTTAAAAAACAGAGAAGTTAAATTTTTTTTTTACATTAATTTCGCTATCATTTCTATGGCAGCTATAGGATATAGTGGTCCGATTTCGGCCGTTCCGACATATATACTGCGTGCTAAAGAAATAAGACTATGCTGAAAATTCAGCCCGATAGCTCAAAAACTGAGAGACTAGTTCGCGTAGAAACCGACAGACAGACGGACAGACGGACAGACAGACGGACAAGACTAGATCGACTCGACTGGTGATGCTGATCAAGAATATATATACTTTATGGGGTCTGAGATGCCTCCTTCACTGCGTTGCAAATATCATGGCAAAATTAAATTACCCTCTGCAAGGGTATAAAAAGAGATTTCCTTTGGTGTATTTTAATGCCACTATTGACCAAACTCTTTATTTTAAAAAGAAAACAGTAGTATATAAAAATCTATCACAATTTGGAGATGAAAACAAAACGTATTTAATTTCTTCTTCCTCTTGAAATTTGGTAATTACCAAGACGATATATATTTTCTTTATTACAAAATTCTTTTAATAAAATACATCGACTTTTCCTAGACCCCTTGCATGTTACCCAGTGTAATGACAGCAACAAAATAAGCCAAAGAAGGCGAAAAAAAAGAAAAAGCACATTTGAAGCTGCTCTCTCTCTCGCTCTGGCCGGCACTCTGTAAATTTCATTCATGTCAGTTTTTTGTTTGCCGAACCCTGATTAGAGGAGCAACGCAAACGCAAACGAGTCGCTCTGGCTGATAATTTGCAAAATACTACAGATACAGATATGGCAATGACTACTAACGAGCATTTAATGGCAGCGACTTATCGCGGCGCAAAGTGCGGCTAATCGAAGCTCGGCATCCCCGCCGCAACCACTATTGGCTCCGATCCAGCAGGCACATCGCTCATACGGCAAACATTGCGCATACGCCCTGTGCGCCGATGCTGCTAATGAACTTCCGTCAAACTTGATTAAAACGCCATTCTCAATTTGTCCAAGCACTGCTCCGGGGTGGTGTGAACTCTCGACCTCTCTAGCCCGAATAATTTCCATTTCACACATTGAACAACAGCAAATTATTTTCAGCAACAAACTTCGATGTCAAAGTTCTGCACTATTCACTATGCTTAACATGTGTTTTCCCTTGGGGACAGAGAGAGCTGAAGGAAGGCCAAGTCCTTTAATACAGTTGTGGCGAAGAAATAAGGAAAACTTTTCATAAGACCTCTAAATATTTAATACTCGGAAAATTTTAAAGTTTACAAACCAAAACTATTCGAATATAAAGCCACCTTTGATTTATGGACGCTTTTAAAATAAAAATAAAAATCATAGCTTACCAATTCTATATCCTATAGAATATTGTCTTTAAAGTTATATAATTTTTTTTAGGTATATTAACTGCAAAATAAATAGTATATTTATATCTAAAACTCTAACTGAGTAAAAATCATCTCAAAGTAAGAACAAATGGATTCGGTGATTAATTTGAGTACATATTTTCCTATTTTGAGTCAATTTTTCCTTAAAAAATGTCTCTGTGTACAGTTTAGTAATAAAGATCACGTAGGTATTTCTTTTAATGTCTAGTTAAGGCAGTCCGTCGCTATACATTCAGTTTCTTGGTTTAATGGCAACTCTACACTAAGAAAGTATAACTCAAAAGGCGCTCCAAATTACAGGACATCGCCTAGTGTTGAATATTCTTTAGAGAGAACATCAGAAGCCTAAAGATGAAAACTTCTGCTCATGGCCAGCCAGAGCCTCTGCAGGTGGTCTTGGACTTTGTGTCCGCGGTGGACAGTGGCACCGTTCGCCGAGCACTCGCCGACGATTGCCTCATCAGCTTCCTTGGATGTGAGTGTCGTGGCATATTCGCAGCAGCTACTTATCTCGGAGATGTTGCGAAACGCGTCCGACACGCCGGCTTCAAGGAGGCAGCCGAGGTTCGGCCGGGTCCCGAGGTGATAGTCAAGGAGCGCTTTAGACGCTTTTTTGACCGTCGACGACGGCGCCTGTACGAGCAGAAGGAGCGTCAGCGGGCCACCACCATGCATCTGCGCCTGGAGACGGATGACGAGGTGCTGCCCGGCCGCCTTCCCCACCAGCTGGTGACTCCGCCGCGTCCCGCCAGCTTCGACATGGATCAGCTGAAGTATGTGGAAGCCAACGGTGAGCTGCGGTTGGGTGGCACCAACCTCCTTGACTGCGACAAGATCCACCTCACCCTGGGTTATCGCCAAGCACCGCTGGGCATCAGCCAGGAACGCCGTATCGAGATCTGCCTGGCGGTCTACGAAAGGTACCAAATGCCGCTCAAGAGAGCCATGCTTCAGCCCAGATTCGACCGTGGTAATAGAACAGAGGGGGCTCATCAGAACAAAATGGATGATCAAGTATCAGAGGATCCACAGGCAGATGGAAAGCAGCAGCAGCTAGAAGAGAGTCAAGAGGATTCCGTGAAAGACTGACTTTAGGCCACCAAACTACTATAAGATTTTAAAAATTCGCTGAGAGGAAACGACTTTCAGGTGTCTTTCGTAAATTTGCTTACAAGGACACCTTGGGATCCATGTCAGGCTCTGATAATCCAAATAAGTATTGAAGTTCATAAAACCTGTGTAAATATGTTTATTACATTTTAATGTGAATTAAGGCTGTAATTTTTCTTGGGCTTTGATGTTAATTTTCCTTGCTGAATTTATGATATATTCGGGTAACCTTTATTATCCTATTAATTATTGTATAAAATTGTTGCAATTGGTAAAATTGGCATGAATTCTTAGAATGCAAGCACAAAAAAACAGCAAAGGTATTTTTTAATAACCTATAGGAATTTCATTTTATTTCAATTCAATAATATTTGTTCTCAGTTTTGGTGTGAGTACTTTTGTACTCGATTTGAGTTTTTTGTTCTCAAAGTAAGGAAAAAATTCTAAGTATAGAATTTTTTAAAAATCTTTACTTAAAATGAGAGGAGTACGTATTTGAGAACGCGGTTTCCCAATTTCAGAATGCCATAATTCTCTCTGTGTATAAATTCTTCCTATAACCAAGATAAAATATGAACCTCACAAACCCGGTTCCTCTTCGTATGACCTTTGCTGTGTGGGCCCTTCATGTGCCACCTATGTACATACATAATTTGGCTTTGTTTGCGGTGCTGGAAGGAGAAGAGGAGAAAAGTTCTCCTTGCATTGTTGCGACGACTCCATTAGAATGAAAAATGCGCTCTGACGACCGAAACTTCCGCATCGCTTGGATATTAAGATAAATTTATTGCACAAACTCGGGGCACAAACTTCAAGGCACAATGGCAAGTTAGGGACTCTGTCAAGAGAGCTGAGGACTGAGGACTGAGCTAACACAACACGACTGAGGGCATTCGGCATTCAGCACTATTTGTGGAGCGAGTTGGATGCCGTGATTAAAAGCAAACGCCGGGAATTAATTATTTAATTCGTTTTTGGCCACCTCAATTAACACTGTGGGTCAGACACGGACTGGGTCGGGCTTTAAGCCCCAAGTCTTAGTTTAATTTTAGACGCACAGAGGCGATTGAGTAGGAACAACAATATTTACGAGCGGGGCTCTGTGTTTGCCCCACAAACATGGGATGTTTGGACAGCGCTCGCTATCTGTGCTTTGTTGTTTGCCCAGCAGATTTCCTCCTAACTTCCGCCAGTCTTTCTGTGTTCACTCTGTGCTAATTTGCCTGCTAATTTCCCTGTTAATTTCTTTGTTAATTCTTTGCAGCATGCACTAAACTAAGCCCGCAAACGCCACTCGCAGGAGCTGCCCTGTCGTCCCGTCGTCCCATCTCTTTCTCTCGCCCTCCCCCTCTATTGAAGACCCGCGCGGAAGAAGGAGCACCAGCAGGTATGTAAACACGTATAAATAGTCAAATAATTCGCTGTGCCTTCTTACGGCCGGGCTGCTGATGCTCATCAAAATGTAAACAGTCCCCAGCCCCGCATAACATTATTTTTCCCCTATCTGAATTTGCACACAGAGAGGAAAAGTTTATGGGGAGAAAGTTAAGGAATCAGCAAAATAATAAGTAATAAATAAGGTTGCATGGATGATTTAGTGTCCTCTACATTTATATATAAGTTAAATAGGTTGGGTTATTTATTTGGTAGTTTTTCTAAGATCACAAGCCTTTGAAGGTGATTAAATTAAATTTCTCATCAGTTACTTTATGTGTTTGAGAGAAATATCCCCCTGAAAAGTACAGAATTCTTTATGGAATGGAGCAGCGTACTCATTCAGTACCTGAATCTCTCGCTTACCACATGCTGAATTGGGAATGCATCCCTATGGGCATCCCTGTTACACATGGAAATCCACACGGAATTCGCTCACCACATAAAGCAAACTCCGACTGGAAGTCTATTAATAATGGGACATAGAAAAGGATTTCTAATTACTTCTATATAGATTAAAAAAAGGGGAAATTATTAAGTCAAGGGAATCAAGTTTAAGTTTTTCTATTGATGGGATTTTAAAAGTAAATACTTAAGGTAAAAAGACGTTAAAGTTGTGCCATTCATCGCAAAAATGTCATAGAAAAGTTGACGATATACTAAGCAGAATATTTTAAGACTCAAAAGTTTGGCTCTTAATAATTCAATTTTTTAGGTTTCCTAAATTGTGATTAGTTTTTACTTAAAAAGTTGTTCTCTAAAATGTATTTGAATAATTAAAAAAATTAATTAAAAGTTAATAAATTAGTAAAGTTTCTTAATATATTCGATGTTTTCTCAAGCAAGTGTAATGCTTTTATATAAGGATAGAACGTAACTAAGCCCCTAATTATAGTACCTTGACAATCTCTTTCCTCAGTGTATCTGAATCTTTGTGGAATATGTTATGTATCCGTATCTGTCTGGGACATGACTGTTAACCCTTGTGTGACTGTTTGCCGGCGGCCCCAAAAGGTTACGGCCAAACATAAATTATTTGAGCGCGTGTTGAACAGAATGTTGAATAAATAAGAGTGTGGCATGTTTGCGCTGTCATAAAATGCAAAAGGCGCCCGCCAAGAGCCGTGTAAATAATTTAATTTCATTTTGTTGCCACTTCTATCAACTATCAGCATAATGATGATTGTCTGTCTGTGCGAGTGTGTTGTGTGTTTGAGCTTGGGAGGGGGCTACTTTTACGGCACATAAAACACTAATAGGAAAGCCATTACAAAAAAGGCGATAAAAGTTGCACAAATTATGGTCGTAAAACAATTTATCAAAATATGTGACATTAACTACCCCACACACACACACACACTCTCCCGAACTCCCACATGTCAATCATTGTATCGAGGCTGAAGGACATGCTCATTAGGCGTGGCCCACAAACACACCATTTTTAGTGCAATAATTATGCCAGCACCACCGCTGGCACATTGGAAAACGGAAATAGAAATGGCAATATAAATAGGAATAAGAATGGAAATGGGAAAGGGCATGGGAATGCCAGCGAAAATGACGCCATGGCGGCCACTGTTGAAGCCCTGAGAGCCCCGGATGTTAATGAGATGCAAATAAGGCTCATGTGCGAAAACGATTTGACCGACTTGGCATTTGCCATTCGCCATTTGCCATTTGCCACTCAGTGCTGCCAAGAACCTATGTCAAAAAAGAGGGTAGATAAACCGCAAAAGGAATGGGGATAAAGGACTACATTTAATTCAGGGAATTTTGTTACCTTAAGGTGTTTCCTTCCTGGTATACAATTTGAATATACAAATACTTAATTCTCTGAAATATTATGTAGAGATTGTATAAATAAAGGGATTTTCTGTGATAGGGATTTAAGATAATCTTTCTTAAGCAAGTATACTTCTGTTTAATATTATTTAGAAATTTAAAGAGTATGTTTAAATAACAGGGCAGACGATCATTATAATCATATTTATTATTATATACGCTTAATATTTGTATTATATGTGACCAATGACATTAGAATCTTCTAGATGCTATTATATTGGTTTTTGGTGCGACCAATCCTCGTTTGTGTTCGAATGACCAACAGACAGTGTTGCCAGATGGCGAAGTTATAGCATTATTCTCTTACTTTCTTTTACTTAAAGGTGTTTCCTTTCTGATATACAAATTAAATATACAGATATATCATTCTATGAAATATTATTTTAGAGATTGTATAAACAAAGGGATTTTCTGTGAACGGGATATATGTTAAACTTTCCCTAAGCATATATAGTTCTGTTTAATATTATTTAGAAATGGGCCAGGCGATGAGCTTAGATTGTAAACCTATTTATAAACGATTAAACTTAACATTAAACTTAATAATATATTAATATGTGTATTTTCTTGTAGCGTCGCTTTTGTAGAGTAAGAATGACCAATGACATTAGAATCTTCAAGATGCGTAACGCCATTGGTGTGACCAATCGGCGTTTGCTTAAGAATGACCTACAGATAGTGTTGCCAGACGGCGAAGTTATATTGCCACACATTATTATTCTCTTAAATAACATTTAGAAATCGACAGATTTATAAATTCTTTATTCAAGAAGTCTAAATAAAGCTCCTACTAAAAGGGACACAAGATATCATTCCCACAAATACCAAGCCTAACGAAGGATCTGTCGGGATAAAGGCAGAATACGCCGCACTGCCGGCATTTGCCATTTACCATTACCATTTACCATTTACCATTTGCATATGTCCCAGATGCGGATATGCGAACGCGGCTATGGACTGCTGCTCGGACCAGGACCTTTGGCATGCGAATATTTGCGCATTACGGTCACAAATACAGCGACAGCGACAGCGAACACAAAGTGACGGCAATATGTGATAATGGCGTCTGACAGCCCAGTCGGACCTTGTAGAACGGGTTGTAAAGAAAAACGGTTCTGAAACGGTTCTATATGCCTCCAATTCTAGCTCAAAAATCGCCAGAACAATGATATAATACATATTAGATGTATGCAATAACATGTGTTCTTTTGTTGGTTTATTAGAAGCGAAGAAATGAGTTATAAAATAAATATTATGTGCAACTTTCGCTTCTCTAAGAATGCATATATATACGTTTTTTTGGAAGTAAATTACCCGAGCGCTTCCCGAACAGTCGGCTTTTTTTTTCTATAGCTTCGGTTCCGTGCAATCGTCGCTTCTCTTAAAACGCATAAATATGCGTTCTATCCGAAACCAGAATTTGTTATTGTTTTTTATTCTCT